>JBBMOC010000148.1:261976-317261 GCA_037975185.1 Centropyge bicolor
ATGACATGACATGACATGACAATGACATGACATGACATGACATGACATGACAATGACATGACATGACATGACAATGACATGACATGACATGACATGACAATGACATGACATGACATGACATGACATGACAATGACATGACATGACATGACAATGACAAGACATGACATGACATGACAATGACATGACATGACATGACATGACATGACAATGACATGACATGACATGACAATGACAAGACATGACATGACATGACATGACATGACATGACATGACAAAGACAATGACAAGAACATGAACATGAACGTAAACAAGAAGAGAACAAGCCGGCAAGGGGAAACTGAAATGAACTGACTTGTATAGAGTCCTGATGGTGATTGGCTGCAGCTGGGAACACAGGTGATACAATGAGGTGGGCGTGGCTGGTAGGAGAGGTGAGGCAGAGGCGGGGTGAGTAGACAAATACAGATGCTATGGCAGGTGAATAGTGTGAGACGGAACTAAGACAAGACTAGACCACGATACGACAAAGAACCAAGACTGAGAACTAAGAAAGAGAACTAAGACTGAGAACTAGGACCAAACACAGCTGGACAAATACAAGACCTGAACAGGACTAAGGCAAAACATGGGACTAAGACAGAGATGGAAAGGCAGGAAAGAGACATTAAAAAAAACTAGAGCTGAACAAAAACTAAAACTAAACAAAACCAGACTGGCAGAACTATGACAGGTACAATACTATGTCAGTCTTTTTCTCCCTTGTTTTTTAAGTTTTTAACAGAAAAATTCTGAGGATCATTCTGAAACATCATCATTTGAATTGTGGAAATGTGCGAGGTCTGGAACCAGGCTGCACTGACTCACCTTTTCCAGCAAGAATTCAAATGTACTCCAGTGTCTTTGTCCACATGCCTTACTTTAGAATTCTGATCCCATTTCATATATTGTATTCATATCTTTAAAGTATTTTTTTTTAAATCTATAATTTCATAACTAATTAGATTTACTTTCCATCTATTTACTAAACCCATTAACCACACTGCTATGAGCTTATAAAATGCTAATGCTATGTCTGTGGAATATGAAAAATGTTGCAAATCTGTAAAGAAAATGTAGAAGTTGAATGTAACAAAAAAAAATCAATATGAAGTTTTAATGGGTTCTTCGTCTGTATTGATAGAGGAGGTTAAGAGGCTAGGGCGTGGGTTAATGGTGCTATCAGGACACAGACCAAGTTAAGTGCAAAGTAAAGGTCTGCCACCAGAGGTTAATTAACCTTTCTAAACCCAAGGTGTCTGAAGCACATACATATTGAATGGAAGCTGCCACAAAAAGTCTGTAGGTCACAGCTAATACATTCCCTTAAGTTACAATTAAAACATCATCACACCAACACCTGATCTCCGTTTAAGAGCCATTTACCAAGCTGCAATTCACAAGACAATTTATTACAGTCAAAAGCTATCTGAATGGGGGCAGTTAGGTTAGCAGATATGTAATTTCAGTCAATGCAAAAGCAGTGATTGGGAAGGAAAGGCTGGTGATGCGAGCAGTGAAGCATTTAATGTGTCTACCATTCCCTCCTCCTTTATGTTGCTGAATATAAGGCTGAGAGAACCTGCAGATAAGTTAGATAACAGGAAGCACAACCGTCTTTTTCTGGAGACTTTACAGCTGCATTGGATGTGCAAGTTTTGCTTGTTGTGAATTAAATGTTAAATCTACAAATGGCAATGTTTTTATTTAGAGATAGACTTGTTTTACCACTAAATCTTCTCTCAAATAATGTTCTGAGCAGAAGGCAAAGGAAGAATGTTTTTGTCCAGGGAAACTTTTTTCTTTACCAGTGCACATAACAACAAATGCCTTGACCTAAATAACCACAGTTCTACTTTCACCTTTCACCTTTCTTACATGTCCTGTAAAGAAGAGAACTGGTTACTGCAGTCAGAGGTTGGATTGTAGCTTTGGATAATATCCAATAATAACCCTAACCCTAACCCTCCAACTCAGACTATTTAAGCCACATGTTGGCACTCAACAAGGACTGTAGAGGCCGGATTCAGAGTCCAGATGTTCTGCTAACACCGTGTGAAACACCAAGAGGTTTTCCATTCATTTCATATACATGCAGCCATCCTGTATTGGTCAATACAGTTGAATTGGCCTTGGGTGTGAATGTGTTTATCTCTGTATATGTATTAGCCCTGTGGTGCTGTAGACTGCTCACCTGCCCTGGGCCTACACTGTGTCACCCAGTGCAGCTGACATGTATTGACCTCCATGCAAACAGAGCTTCAGTAGAATCCCAGCAATATGAGTTTAAACCCCATAATGTAATTATAACTAGAAAACTACACTAATGCTTCTTGGTCAGAGCAGATATAGACAGATGTTGCCAGTTTATTGGGGCCACCTCACCAAAACTAATGCAACTAATGCATCATACAAAGAGATGTTTCTGTTGTTTAACCCACTCTCATTGATTGACTAAATTTGGCAACTTTCTCTAAAAGCAAAAGTAGTAGAGCAAATAGCAGTATTCTGAAAGGAAGTTCCTTATCACCACTTCAGTGTAGTTTACACTGTAACCAGAGGAACCAGTGCCACTGAGAGGTGAAATGGGCTTTTCCACAGCTGATTGCTTTAATTACATGTAGCAGTAGGTGTACCTGTACTCTCAGATAGCTCCAGCTAATCACAGCCAGGCTCCACACAGTCCTCAAGCTATGGAGGAAATCTAAATGAGATGCATGCACACACCCAAAGTAACATATCAAACACAGCTTCTCTTTCAATCCACCAGTGCAGCCGGTTTCCATTCCCTCGGCGACTGCTATCCCTATTGATAACTCTGTGTTGGAGAGTTTCCCACGGGCAAACACTTCCAACAGGAAGACACATTTGAAAGCAGTTTGGCTCATCCAGTCTCAAGGAAGCTTCGTTTAAAAGGTGCAAAGTCGAACGGAGGTGTAATAAAAAACTTTCTGGTTAGTAATTCCTTTAAGTTAGAAACACAAACACACAAACCAAGCCCCCTCTGCCTCCCATGAGTCCGACCACCTCCACCCAAAGCAAAGACAACAAAGCAATCCCACTGGACAGCGGTCACTTCCCACTGTTTGTGCCCACACACAGTCTTCCTGTTTCCTCACACACACACACACACACACACACACACACACACTACTTCCATGCTCCATGATGTAATGAACCTGCAAGGCTTTCCCTTTTCCCTTTTCCTCTCCTCATTCCAGGATATTTTCTTCACTTGCATTTTTGATTCACTTTCAGAGAGGAAGTTCTTAGAGTGCACCCCACCCCCCTTCCTTGTAACATGTGTCTCCACCCACCACCCGCCTGTATTTAAATACAAAGTTTGAGAACACACACACCAGCTCTTTGGATGGGGTCTATTCCCTCAGCTCATTCTTTCCAAGTAAGCAAGTACAGATTTCTGCACCACAACAATGTGATGCTTTAATTCGTGAGTAAATAGGTTTTCTGCTGAGCTTAAAGTCGCTGTGCCCATTGGGGGATTCAACTTTGGGGAGATACTCTGAGGCAGAGAGGAATCATTAGGCGAGGGGTGCGAGGGGAGTGTGCTTCATGATGCAAACAAGAAGTCAGCACTGACCCGACAAACAACAGCTCATACTTTGGATTTTCTTCTCATTTGGTGTGGCCGTGTGCTTAGGTCACAATCACTATGAATGACAGCAATGTTTTATTCTGAAACTCTAACTACATTGACTTTAGGTTGCAGACCCTACACAAGTTTATGCTAAATTGATCAAAGTCATGAAAACGTCAAGTTTTAAATTTCTGGCTCAGCCAAATAACAAATAACTTATTTTTTTTCTATCATATTCTGTTTTTTTATTCTCTCAGTTTTGAAATATCTAGCTGAGAATTTAACTTCTATTTTTTCAGTAGAGAGAATTTCCATTGAAAAACTTGCTGTATTTGTGAGTTTTGTGGTTTTCTTGGACACTGTGACATTAAAAAATTAAATTCCTGTTGTTTTTAGTTTCATATTAAAACACTTGTAAGTGTATGTAAATACAGGTGTTTTGGCCTTAGCTTCATGTCAGTGTGCCTCCTGGAGTAACTGGACCATGGTCATCTGAGATTTTACCTTCCAAATAGCACAGGGAGTGATTTTGTGAAAGCAGATGATGCCAAGAGTTCCACTATGTCCTTCAGTTCAAGAGGCACACCCCATGTTTGTCTTTCTCTGGGACTGGTTCACCAGTCATCAATGGAAGCAGTCTTCACAAAGTCCACTTCTCATGTCCGTTTCCACAAATTGATCCATTCTCAAGTATCTGTATGTTTTTCATAAGTGGCTCAAGAACCTTCTCATAGCACTCGCAGCACTGCCATATATATATATATAGACTGTAGAGATGGTCAATATTTGATAGGCTAATTGGCCACTACCAAAACACAGCACACACCTATTTTTTCTGGAACGACCTAAAGGATTGCATGTTTCAAAGTGTATGCACAGACTAAGAGCAAGCGACCGCTCCTCTCTGGAGAGCAGAGGATCTTCTTTGAAGAATACGCCATGACGATAAGTTTAAAAATGATCAGACGGTAACATAAGAGATTTGTCAGTAAACACTTTGTCTAAAGTATGATTTCTGTTGTGTAACTGTTAAAACACAGAATGGGGACATATATAAATGGCAGTAGGATACTGTCAGTGTTGCAATATGTTCCCTTAGTACTTTTTCAACTGATCTGAGGTAATGCCTCAAGAAACACAGCAGCGTCCCAACATGTGAAACAACAAGGCTCATAGGTGCTCACAGGATCCATACATGTATGTTAGAGAGGCCAATGTGGTGAGCACCTGGACCAACCCAAACTGAGAGCTCTGTCAAAGACGAAGGTCTGAAGCCTACTCCTGAATGTGCAAAGGGTGTCTGCCTCCTGAACCCAGACTGGGATCTGACTCCACAGGACAGGAGCTTGATAACTGAAGGCTCTGGCTCCAAAGGGTCAGGGTGAGTTAGTTCTGCATCAGGATATGCCTGATGTTCTGCAGGTGGAAAAAGGCAGTCCTTGAGGAACACTGTAATTAATCTTAGAGTGCATCAAAGATTCAGAGTCGACAGGCACAAAGTGTCTGATAAATAGGACCTAAACCAGCTTAGCACAGTTCCTTTCATAGCAATCAAATTGTCCAGTCTTTGGAGATTTGATTGGAGATTTGATGATCAGTGGTGTTGAATGCGGCGCTAAGATCTGACAAGATGAGGACAGAGACAAGTCGTCTGTCTGATGCAATAAGATCATGTTTCACTTTCACCACAGCTGTCTCTGTGCTATGATGAACTCTCAGTCCTACTGAAAACCCTCAAACAGACGATTGGTCTGGAGACGGTCACACAGCTGATTAGTGACTGCTTTCTCAAGGAACAGGTCTATAGGTGGCCAATAGCTCTGCAGCAAGAGTCGTCTTTTTAAGGAGAGGTTTTATTACAGCTACTTTAAAAGACTGTGCTACATAAGCTGGTCATAAAGACAGACTGATCATGTTGAGTGAATAAGTGCAGCCTGGTTGGGATGGGATCTAGAAGGCAGGTTGATGGCTTTGACAGAGAAATCATTGAAGTCAGCCAGTTAAATCAATCAGAGAGAAGCAATGTAAACATACATCAGCTTTTACAGTGGTTTGTATGGATCCCATATTTGAGGACAGATTGTTATTGGATGGCAGGAGGGCATTAATTTTGTTTCTAATATTTAGGATCTTACCATTAAAGAAGTTCCTGAAGTCATTATTATTGAGGCCAATAGGAATAGATAGAGCTATGGCTCTACAGCCTTGCTGTGGTGCTGAGAAGAAATCTGGGCTTCTTCTTATTTTCCTCCATTAATTTTGAGTAGTAGGCTAAACAACATTTTCCCAGATTCTTAGAACACCATTTCCTTTCAAGTTTTTGCAAATGCTTCAACTTCTGAGTTGGCAGCCTATCTCAGGTGACTTCAGGCGAAGGCAGGGGACACCCTGGGGGGGGGGTCCTGGAGCCTATCTCAGGTGACTTCAGGCGAAGGCAGGGGACACCCTGATATCATTATGTGCCTTCATCCACTGTTATGAAATGTGTCATTATTAGCACATGGTGACAAAAACACACAGAAAGTCATTATACTGCAGCAACATGGGACCCTCGAGCTGTGAGCCCAGTCCAGTCCAGATAAACTAACTTTAACAACAAATTGCTGCTTTCTAATGTTCTGTAATTATACCCTAAGTAATTTCTTCTGAAAACAAAAGCTATGCGAATTTCCTCAAGGGGATGAATAAAGTATCTACCTAACCTAACCTACCTAAACAGAGGCCTGGCAGGAAGAGTTGCAGAGATTCAGCATCACTCTCTCGTCCTTGGCAGAACAATGTCAGGACAAATGAAGCTCTAGTGAAGGTTCAGCCAGGAAGACATCTATGCTTCCATCCACCATCTATTTCTCATGTTCCTACTGCGCACGCTCACCCTCTGTTCCCGCTGTCAGTGGGCGGGGCTGTCTCTCTCTCCCAGCCAATGACACGGCGTCACTCCCTCATTTCTAACCAATCATCTTTGTGCTCTCCTTTTAAAATACGGTCTTTCTCTGCTCGAGCTCTTTCTGGCTGATGATCCACGCACCCTCCCACCTCCCATCACCGCCTGGCCTTGGCAGTATCATCTCCACTTCTCAGCCTCCAGGCGTCACCACCACCACCACTGATGCCAGGACTCTGGGGTTCATCCAGCGCTGGCTCCGATTCTATTCTTCAATCGAGACGTCTCCCCCCTGAGTCCAACACACCGAAGACTCTCTGTCATGTCCCATATCAGTTTCTTCTCATGTCACATGTTGTAATAAATTATTTTTCTTCACGTACTCGTCTGTCCTGGTTGAACTGAAATGAGCTGTTCTATTGAAAGCAGGCTGAGAAGTTGACAACATTCATACACAGAGTGACTGGTTGAAAAGTGCCACCTCCAGCATGCACACATATTCACACACACAGAAAACCACCGGGAGCATTTTTCACTTCAGCATCCTACCCAGAGCATGCAGACTGCAGGGGCCAGGTCTCAACCTCCTGAGACACTCTGTGGGGCCACTTGGCTTTCTTGGTCTAGTTGATTTCATTTGATTGTAAACAAATATGTATTCATGATTTTTGTTAGGAAAAGTAGGAAACAAACTGAGGAACACCATCTGAAGATTTCAAGAGTCGGTGGTTTATTCTTGCAGCGAGGGAACAAGTTACACACAGAGAGTCAGCAGTAAGTGTTGTTCAAGGATGCAGAGTTCACAGAAAGCTTTTATAACGTCAGACAGGCCGGTGCTCGCATTCTCCCTGGCAAATAACTCAGTCATAGTTGAGACAGGTCTTTGTTTATCATACAGAATAAAAGAGAAGTCAGGTGACCTTGCACAGAGGACAGGTGTACAATCTGTTCAACATGTCACAGGGTCAACACTTGCTCATGAAGACATAGGACAAGTCACAAGAATATGAGCTAAGAATTTCTCCCACAATTCTATAACATTTCTGTTTAATTCGGACTCTTTGTGGCACATGTATTATCTGTCTTACTTTGTTCTCAAGCAAAGTGAGAGAGACATGGTCAAACATTACCTGTGTCATGACTCGAAAGAAATGTTAAGTTACTTTTCTGCATTATGTCTCGTCTCTTGTTGTCTCGTCACTTCCTGTTTTATTTTGGTAATCGTCTCCTCTCTCATTCCAGGTAACTTCCGCCTATGTTTCCCACCAGTGTGATTGTCTGCCCCGCCCTGATTGTCTCCACCTGTTCCCCATTACCTCCTGTATATAATGTCTGTGTCTTCTCTTGTTCTGTGCCAGTTTGTCCTGTCTGTATAGTCCATCAGTCTATGCCTCATGTTCATTGTGCTCTCATTGTCAGGTTTGAATTTTGTGTTTTTACTTTTCCACGCTCATGTCTTGTTTTTCCTCAGCCCTGTCTGAGTGATTTTCTGTTCATTACTTTTCCTCGTTACCTCGCTGGAGTGATTTTCAGTTGTACTTTGTTCTTGGTCTTTCCTCATAAGAGTGATTTTGTGTTTTGCCTTTTTCTATTAAAAATCTTTTATTTTGAAACTCTTGCCTCGTGGTCTTGCACTTGGGTTCAGTTCCAGCTCAGGCCTTGTCAGCCTGAGGCTCATAGATGATTTTTGTGGGGATGATGGGTAAATCTCTAAGAAACAACAAGCTTCAGTATCAAATCTTGATTGTTGGATTGATTTGGTGACAGCTGAATCGTGAGTAAATGTACTTAGTTACTTTCCACCACTGCTAGTTTTCCACTCTAACCCCAGGTATAGTTTGCTTAGTTCAACAAACTAAAACAAGAAGCTGTGAATTATTCATAATAACAACAGTGCTGAGGCAGATTTTGCAGGATAAGATGGGTGATATTATAGTTATAGTGTGATATTATATGTTGGGACTTTCTTTGTGTTATTTAAATGCATTATATTTCTATGATAGCATACTTTGGAGTATGGAAGTGTAGAGTATGTCACATTAGGTCTGTCAGTGTCTTTTGATGGTGTTGGAAGGGAAGTGATCTTTACTTTTTTTGTTCTGGTCACATCCCACCACAGCTTTCTCGGATGATGTATCAGGATCCTGGGTGTAGTCATTTGATGCTGATTTAAAGGAGCAGACTACAAATGGGCCCTTCAGTAGTGAGTTGTAATATCTTGGAGTCTTTTTTCAGCCCCTGAACCTTGTCACTCTGACAATTCAATACGAGCCCATTTTGTAGTTTGACACTTGAGCGACAGCTTTTCAGTGAGTTAGTGTCCTGACCATCAATTAGAAGCAGACCTCATTGACACACATGAAAAACTCTGCCATCCAGTGCTTTCAGTAATTGTGGGCATGACAGTTTGTCATTATCCTTGAAAACTGTTGGATTTTGCAAACATATGGCTGTTTTGATGGCCCTCCACCACTCGAGTGTCACTCAGCTTTGTGCAGCTGTTTGTTTCCATGTGATTATTTTTTCTTTCCCAAGGCCAAATGGTCGTTTCACTTTAATGAGCTCATCGTTCTATAAAACACAAAGCAGCAGTGGGGTGTGGAGTGCAAGGTTCCAAAGGCTGCCTGAGAGTTCCAACCAAGGCTACTAAAGGTAGACAATACAAGCAATTACAGCCAATTGCTTTTGAACAGCTCTTTAAAAAACTCGTGTTTTCTATTTGTTCCTCTTACATATTTTTGGGTATCAAAATATTGGTCCATGCCAATGCTTAATCTACATTTCTTCAACAGCGTTGATAAAGTTGAAAAAGGTTTCTGTTATACAAGACAGAGGCATATACTTATGTATATAAGTATATATATAATTATACTTATAAAGAGTTTGGCCTTCTCATGCCAAGAGAGACACTGAAAGAGTTCTCAAACAATTGCAGAAAAACCTCAAACACATTACAATATTTTACTACTTAAGTCTAACTGATACAATTATGTACTTGTGAGCAGCCCAGAAGCATGACTCAAGTGTCAACACTTGATGCCATGATTACCATTTGACAAAAACATTGTTAATTACAACTCAGAAGTTAAGTGAAGAGCTAGGCACTGAAGCATTAAAACATAAATGAAGCCTTTGCCCCCCTTCAGCAATAGAAGATAATGGGATTCCACATCAGTAAACACTTAAAGAGAGTTTTACACATCAAGTGCAGCATCCTGCTGAAAAAACACCATTTGACAGTAATACTGTATTTCCCATGTAATCACTTAAGGGATTTCTGTCCAACAGCTCTCCTGTTTATTTTGATGCGACTTTTATTTGTTGTTTACTGTTTTTTTTTTTCTTTTCGAGCCAACTCATTTTATATCTCTTGGTCTTGCAACCTTCTTTCATATAACATCCAGCTAAGGTAGCCTTGCCTCCAATGTGTTGAATAATGCATGACCAGCAATTCAATACTATTGGATTGGGGAGAAGGGGACTCAAAAGTTGAATTACAAAACATCACATTCTTTCATCTCAAAAAGTGCAGAGGTCAATTATGAGTCCTCTGGCAATATGAATAATACACCGAAGGGCTGCAGAACCTTGGGAGAGTTCCTCCACTTGTGTAGATTATTGACGCTTTTACTTTTTTTTCTATCCTCAGGTAAAAAAGTGGACCCTTTGTCTGTGGTCTCCTGCACTGTTCATGCCTCCATCGCCTCAAGGCAAAAGAGGCCTAATTTGCACCAGTCTGTTTTGGGGCCAATTATTATAATACCAAATGTACTGGAAACACAATAAAATTGAAAACAATAAAGAGTGTGCCTACCAATATCATGCATTTTAATAATCCTCTCATTAAAGATGCATTTTACCTGTTCAGCAATTTTCTGAGTTTTAAATCACTCTCTTTACATTAGCTGCAGAACATGGCCCTGCTCCCGGTGTGCAGAGCTGCTGGGAGACCATCAGTGCTGCTTCACTTTCAACCCCTTTTATGTGACTCACATGAAATCACCTGAGAAAAATAGCATGTGGAAAGGAATTGCATTTTTACTTAAAACCCATGAAGTGGCCAGTTAGTGACAAAGTGAAAATGGAAATACACATAAAATTACATACAATTTTTATCACCCAAGACTTAACATTCCTCACCTTAGTCTTCCTATAGGCGATGAATGGCAGATCAAATTGCATTTTCAGAAGTAACATTGTTGTGGGGCTGTCGTACCCTACTAGCGCACCATGAAGGGCATGCATGTTTTAAGGTTGAGCCCTTACAATTAGCACCTCAGATTCAATTCCAGCTTGAGTCCTTTGTGGTGTGTCATTGTCCCTCTTTTCTCTGCCTTTCCAGCTGAAACGATCAATGTAAAGATTTAACAGATGTGTCTTGACCTGATTTCTTGCATTAGAAAACATTATTTTATGTCTTTTTCTGTCTTATTTTTTTTCATCAGGTTTTGACAGAAATGTTTCACACTCATCATTTCTTAGAAACTCTAATACACTGACTAAGACTAGATGACATGTAAATATAATAGAATGACATCTAAATGATACAAAACATTTTTCTATATGTAAAATGTTTGGAAGGGCCTGTATCATTATGATCAGTTCACAACAACTTGTATTTTTCATTTGAGAGTCAAACTCCACTATCACAATATATGAGTGAATATCATTGCAGTTTATACAGTTTTGAACCTGATTGCTCCTTAACCACTCTGCAAGTTAAAAAATTACCTCTCAAACCAGATTCATCTGGATTCATCAGTCACCAGCAACTGCTAAATACACTGTATCAGCTCGTTTATGGCTGGTCTTACTGTATATAAGTGAAAGTGGTTGTAATATTACATCTGTGGAAACAACTTGAAGTCACTGAGATACCACAGGATATCTAGTGCTCCATGTGTGCAGGTAAGTTGGTTTCCCAGTCGCCTCCCACCTGATTTGTGTCCTGTCCTGCAGCACTAGATGTCAGTGTTCTCGCTGCTCTGTGCAGCTGCAGGCAACATGAACTATAACCTGGGATGCTCTCCAGAAAAAACACATCCTATTTTTTCAAATGAAAGTCCTCAGTCCTCATGGATTTCACGCTATAGCCTCCTGCATCACGGCCTCATTACAGAGAGCATTGCATAGTGAGTTCTTTAGAATTCACTGGCTTATCAACCAGAGCTGTGTCTCTCACCGCGAGCTACCAGTTCAATTGGATCTTTGAGTAAACAGATACAACTTTACACATCAACAGTAAAACGTATTTAAAATTTCAGATTAAGTTAGAGATGGTTATAAAAATCAATAAATAAATAAATAAAATTAGAGACAACAAAAATTAACAGATAAATTGTGAACAAAATCATGAAGTTGGAAAGGAAATACACATCATACAGTAGTTAATTGTTGCAATTTATGTCTGTGTGACCAGATTCAATTCAATCGATTTAACCCATGTTTGAATGCTTAACAATTCTGTAATTTATTTTTAGCTGAATATAGCATGTCTTTTCCCACAGTCTATATAGGCTTTACTACCACTGAGCATGATGAGGTCATGTTCTCAGTTACCAAATATTTTCTGGAAATTTGGTAAAGTGTTTTTGCATTTCACAATACAATTTTAAGATAAGTTATTCCTTTATTCATAGCACAAAGGGGGAGTTCACAGTGTGCAGCAGCAAAGAGGACAGAGAAGATAAATACTAAAAAGCAATATGAACAAGAGAGGTCTAAAAAGAATTAGTTAGTAGCAAAAAGTAAATTTGTAAAGTGAATTCCATTTTCTTTTAGACTCAATGCCTTTACAACAAAGGGAAGAAAAGGAAAGTCGGCCAAAGCATTTCTAATGTGGTCTTTCACTGCATGGTTTTCTCCATATCTCCCATCTCACTACAGCAGCGGTGCCAGAGTAGGAGGGCTTCCTGTTGTCGTCTCAGTGCGGAGCAGCCAATCAGCGTGCGCGTCGACATCGGAGCCCGGAAGAAGGAAGCTAAAGTTGAAAAGAGCGCCTTGATTTAAGGAGGAGACGTTACCTGAAGGTAAGCTTCTTTTTAATTTAGCATACGTTATATTCGCAACGTAAAGCCGTTTTTTGTGTTCATAGTTGTTTATCACACGAATCAGCGTTACTCTAATAAACAACGGTGCTTTGTTTTTGAAACTTCTACGAAGTTTTCTCATATCAACTTTCCATAGTGACACATTCAAGCAACACTGTCCTTTTGAAAAAGGATACTTGACGTCAGTTCAGTATCCTTTAACCAGGTGTGTTATATTTTACACCGCTGCAATATTTGTAATATGTTTGTTTGTGTCTGTCTCACCTGGCGTTCGTTTCAGAGAATTTTAGATCTTGGTGAAAGTCATGTCATGAACGTTTTGAATCCCACAGTGTACAAAAGGTAAAAAGATACCTAAATTCTAAAAGTTAGTATTCCTGAACTTCTTACCTGAATATCAAAGTGAAACGTAGATGTCATATAACTTTCAAGGGAAAGCTAATTAACTTTAAACATTAGGTTCCCCAATCCTGCCTAAGGTGGTGCTTACACATAACTGTCTTGGATTGATTATTCAGGAGGTCAACCCCTGACAGATTACATCTGTGTTGTGGTATAAATTCTGTCAGACCTCAAATCAGAAGCTTGTTATAGCAATTTGACAGTGACAGCAAATTTGTGTTTTGAATTTTGGTGGTGGAGGACATTACAGTTGGATCCTGGATTGTGCTGTTACACATGCTTTTGACACATATTACTAAATCAATTTCTAAATAAATACAAGTCAAAATAGGTTCTGAAGCTGCTTCACGCTCAGTATTACTGTGTTTCTACAATAGTTGACAAAACAGCCTCACTTCAAGGTCCATTTACTAGCTGATATCAGACAATCTTCTGCAGCAGATGGAGCCATCACAAAACTGTAAATGTAATATTTCTGTTTTTCTGAGCACTTAAAGGCTTTAATATCACAGTGGAAATGTAAATAAGCAGGAAGCTTGTCATGTAATAAGTCCAGTTACTATGTATCTGACCAGGATGACTTCTTCATAAATGTTCCACACTCAGATTTTGTAGTGGAAATAGTGGAAGTTTGTCATGTGTATGATAGTTATATCAGATTGAATATACACTGCATGTCAACAGCAAAATGAAACTATATGAGTCTACTCTACTGTATATAATATATGTGTCATAGTAACAATTGTTTAATATGGGAGTAAGCCTGTTTTTCAGGATAGTTCATGAATGAACACAGTTCTATTTTTTTCTCAGGTTGAACAAAAGCCAATTATTTGAGTTTAGGCACACACAGAGGCAGTGAAGTCTTCTGCTTGAGACATTCAGTATAGGCTTCACAGTAAACTGCAGAGGTGTGTTGAACGGTACAGTACTTCAGCTCATCATGGAGTCACAGTGAGGCTCACCATGTGAGTATGTCCCTGTGGGAGAAATGTATCCTGGTTAACATTGATCAGACCCTCTTGTTTACAGTGCAGGGATCCTCAGGGACAGCACAGGGGTTAATTGCTGCCAAAGCTCTGCTCTCTGCCCACTCCTTGCTCTGCTAATACAAAAGATATGACACTAATGAGGGAATGCTGGAAGGACACTGGCTGTAGGTCACCTGGGGAAGGGTTTGATGATCACCACAGCTGGTTAAGGGACACACCAACGTTTGAAAGATTGCATTATTCATTTTGCAAGTCATAGATAGTGACCAGTAATGAACAGTGTGTATGACTGCATCTGATCATCGTTATAAGAAATGACAAATAGTCATCAAACTAACTTTACTGAATCTTCAAATTGCTATTCAACAGTCCAAACATCATATTCAATCATTGAGCAAATCCTTCTATTTTAAAAGCTATAATCTGCCAATACTTTGTGTTTATACATGAATAGTGTATTTACTCAATAACAACAGTAGTAAATACAACTCAGGGAGAAAATCAAGGATGGATTAACTCCTGATGGTTGTCATGTGCATGCCAACAAAGCATAATATGTATTTCCATTGCTTTCATGTAAGGAATACAACTATATGATCAAGCTATTCTCCACACTTTGTTCTTATAGATTACTCACCCAAGCAATAATTTGCAGTAACTTTCAAGTGCCACAACATGGCAGTAACTACATTTCAAGTGGTGTGAGGGAACCTTGCAAGTCAACACATTTTATACAACATGCTCCTGCAAAGTGTTTCTGTCCACTCAAATGCTAGAGGCTTTTAATTCAAAAGAGATACAGGAAGTGTTGAGTTTGTATTATCAACATAATGCAGAACCTTAACAGTGCAAACATGAGCGGATCATAACAAAGCTTCTTACTAAATGTATCAACAAGTATACTTGAGAAATAAAGACCTGCTTCTAACTTTCTGCAGTTTAGGCAAGTGTCAACTCAAATTTCTAATAGCTTATCAAATTTAATGTTTTAGTTTTCTGATGATTAACAGACTAACAAACAAGTTCTCTTTTCTACTTGTAATCAATTCATTGTGCGTTCAAATCACGGACAACATTTGTTCATTTTTTGTGTGTGAAAATTTAACTGGCAGTTATTGTTGGGCTCTGACTGGCTCAGTCAGCTGGTGTTCAGCAGGAGAAAGATTAGAAAATAGAACAAAGACAAAGAGTGTTGAATAAGTGATATGTTCAGAGTTATGGCCTAGTTAAGAGGTGATCTCACAAAACTCACTAACCTAGCTTATCTGTCCCGTAGCCAATGACCTGTGTGAAGTGGGTGTGGCAGATAGTTGGTTTTGGAATGCTACAGAAATTGGTAACCCAAATTCCAGTTTCACAAAGGTGTGGGGCAGAGGGTTTCCAAAGCCAGTGGAGCATACTGCCCCCCAAACTGCGCTGATAGACGACTGTGACCCTGCTTAATAGCAGGCTTGACTAGAGTCCTGAGATGGTTTCAAGCCTTCTTTTGTCTTATGCTCACGGACTGGCTCAACATGTTTGTGGCGTGGTAGAGACTAGAGAGTGAGCTGTATTTTTAGTTTTATCACTGTTCACTTTGGTTTCCAGTGCTTTTAATTTTAAACTGGATCTCCGTGATTTGGAGTTTAGATTTACTCGAATATACTTGTTTTTTATATATGAGACGTAAGGCTGTTTATAATGCTTTTCTACTGCTGTATTTGTGGTGTATTAAAATACTGTTAATGTGAATATTTGCCACTACTACTGCTATAAATTAAAAGCTTTCCATTTGCAAACCAGTGGAGGCCTTTATTCTGAAGCAGTGTTGGTTGGTTAGCATTATCAGCAGTAAATCCAAGTGTTTTTAACATAACAAAATAATAGGGTATACAAGGGTATAGGCTACTGATTTACATGACTGATTGTGCTGCTTTCTTGGAAAGCTTTTCTGTACCAGAGTCTCAATGTGAACTTGATGTGTAGTTTTTAGAGGAAATCTGCACTTTTCTCACTAATGCCTGAAATCCTCAGTTGCTGTTGTCACGCTGTTAGTGTTTGTCATCCATATTTCTGGATTCATAAGGTTAGGGTTCTGTGTTTAAACGTCATGTGCCCCCACTACTAGCAGCTACTGTAATCCTGGCCATGATGTGATTGCTTGTGTCTCTGCAGTGTCCTCCCTGTCACTGTGACCATGAGTTTCTCCCCTGGTCCGCCCGGTCCTCTTGGATGCACGAGTATCCAGGAGCAGAGGGAACGATGGGAGAGAAAACGCAGCCGGACAGCCAGAGAGTTGGTGCAGACAGAACAGCGCTACTGCCAACAGCTGGAGCTGGTCACCACTGTATGTACTGTAGTGGTCAGGAGCACTGGTTTAACATACTGTAGGCTGAGAGAATTAACATGTCTGAACTAAAGGCCTCACAGATGTCAGCTCCAGGAATCCACACTGACATATATTCTATCTCTATAAGTCTAGATGTAGGCTTTTCTTTTCAATTTGTATCAGGATTTTTTCCCCCAATTCCTACTAACTAAATCCCTTCATCCGATGTGGCAAATTTAATATTTGCTTCAAGCATATCATGAAAAATATTTTTTTAACAAACAAATTAATTATTTGCCATGCCTTAACTTTAGAAACATAGAGATCAAATAACTGTAAATACAAACCTGGTTCCATGCGAACCAGGTTTACCTCTATTAGGGTCACTTCAGTCAAATTGCAAAACCTATTTTTTCACTTCCATCCATCTATTCATCCACTCATCCATCAAACCACTTATCTGGGGCTGGGACGGGCCTCTCCACCACAATGGCCCAGTACGTGCCTCCATTTGTGGTGACCCCTCACCAATCTGCCTGTTGACCTCACTTGCAACATCAACTCTGTGTGTGTGTGTGTGTGTGTACAGTATATATATATACACACACATATATTTATATATAATTGTGACGACCACAAGCTAATTCCTGGATTTGACTGCGACTGTTTCTGTAATAAAAATATACAGCAAGTAAAGAAAATATCAAAAATATAATAGTGGCAAAATGTTGAACATAGAGGCAATACCACAATATGAGTGCACTTGCACCGTGTAACATACTTTGCAATACTAGATTAAAGGTAGCATTTATCCCACCCCATAGGGGAGGTGAGGAGTACCATTACCCATCGCCGCAGCCTCATTTCTGCACAATTACTCACCCTCCACCCGTTCACTCCAATTAGCAGTCATTTTTAGGCCTAATGCACATTCAATTTGCTAATCCTATTTTCACTTGAAATGACTTGAGACTAGCACAGCTGCTGTTTTATTGTGAGTGTTGTGGTACGACTGTCTGTCTGTGCTGTAGGGCAAAAAACTACGAACCTCTAAGTCCCTGTTGTTAAGGGTCATAAATGTTTTGTGCAATCTGTTGTTGGTATTACATTTACTCTGTGTGTTGAGAGAGTAAATGAGATGTCCTCAGTGAAAGCACATCCTTATCAAAGAAAAAAAAAATGAAATAAAATCTGCTCATCAAAGGCAATTAAAGACAGCCCAGTTCTAGCTCATTAATACAAATGCTGAAAAATAATGTCATTGTATTTCCCTCTGCTCTGCTGTTTCTCACAGTACTTTGTGGAGATCTTAAAGGCCAGAGGAATCCTGAGGCAGGACATAAGAGAAAGCATCTTCAGTTCAATTAAAGACATTCATTCCGTAAACCAGTAAGTATCCTCTGAATAATTGAAAGAATAGCTGTAGTTTAAATGAATGATGATTAGTAGTTTATCTGTTGTGTAAGAATGCAGTCTAGATAAACTCTTAGTTTACCAAAGCAAGTCCTTATCTTCTCCATTAGCCTAAGTCAATGCTATTGTGTTGCTCTTCCTTGGTGGATGCATTAAGGCATATCTGGTATAATTACTCCAGATGATATCACAAGCAAAGAGCATTATTGTTACCATAGAAAATTCATGAGTTCTCACTGCCTACTTGACCACCTCCTGAAGATCTCAGGATGCAGGGTGGTCAACTAGAAGTCAGAACTTAGGGAAGCTGATGTCACTGCATATTTGTATTTAGTACTTAATATCTAATATTTAATCCAATATGCAAGCTCTCAGTTCTTATCGCAATAGTGTATATATACTGGATATATATTTCATACTCATATGTGTAAATTGTATATAAGTTTTGTGTAAATTGTTTCTCATGTAAATTTGTAAAAATCTTCTTTTTTAGGCTGTTTAATTTTTTTCTTTTTTACTATTGAACTGCTACTATCCCCTTTCCTGCTGTACATTGTGAATTTCCCCACTGTGGGACGAATAAAGGTTTATCTTATTTTATATGTAGGCGTCAAATCGATCTTGCTTGCAATGTGCTGTAAAACTGAAAGACTTTTAGTTTAGTTGTATAAATAAAAAGCTGATGTGTGAAGTTAGAACATGTGCACATGCTCGAGCACTGGATTCATCCATAGTATCCATAAATCAACAAAGTAGAAGAAAAGGGCTCATGATGCATTTTTTAAGGCTGATACCAAATGGGATATTTTCATTTCAAAGTGGTGGGAGTTTAACTTGGATCAGTGTCCATACATCTGTCCCATTCTTGGGCGTATATTATCTCGGTCTTGTTCTTGCAGAAGTGAATTGTAGGGGGTCCATTGTGGGTGGTAGACAGGAGTGAGCCAGCCTCCAACTGTTGTTCCACTCACAGTGCAACAGGGAGGAAGACATCAAGGCTCATGTAGTGAACTGTTTAGTCATTGACCCATTCGTATAGTGGACGAGCTGCCAAACAACTCGTCCACTATACAACA
Organism: Centropyge bicolor; assembly: GCA_037975185.1. Taxonomy (NCBI): domain Eukaryota; kingdom Metazoa; phylum Chordata; class Actinopteri; family Pomacanthidae; genus Centropyge; species Centropyge bicolor. The sequence continues at coordinate 280,737 of JBBMOC010000148.1, forward strand.
ACATTTTTCTTTTCCAAGACCTTAGTCAGGAAGGGATCTTTAGATATTGGACCAAAGAACTATAGCAACAAATCATGGCTGATGATCAGCGAGGCATCTGGTGTCAAGTTTATATTTAGATGTATGATCTGAAAGATAATTGCGCAATTTTAACGTCAAAGTTATTTTTTTTTCTTGAGATCCTTGAGATCCTGCAAGATACATGGAACATATTGTTGCCCTCTGCTTTATGGCAATTACACTTTATCAAACTGATGTCATTGTTAATCTAGGGCTGAGAAGCTGTTAACAGTCTCGTCTAACATTTAGCTGCTGAAGATGAGTTGAAAAAAACATTTTTACAACATGGACAATAAGCTTCTAAATTTGAGGCACCTCTCCAGTTTGCAGTCTCCATCTGAACACAGGTCAAATCATACACAGCTCAGTATCTGACTGCACAAGTTGAGAAACTGTGAAGTCAGTGGTTGGGATACCTTTGATTGGGAATTCCATTTCCAGACTAAATAATGAGCGGTGCATGTTACCCCAGGCTCTAATCCTCTGTAGACTGACAGGCTTTCTTGTTGAGAGTGCTGCTATGAAGATTGAAGTATGAATTACACAGTCTGATGTATTGGATAAATGGTTCTGCAGTTCTCATACATCTTCATTATGAGCCCTTTATTGAATCAATGTTTGAAACATAATGGCAAGCACTTCATTTAAAAAATGGTTCATGTAGAGAGAGTGCGTTAGTGCTCGACTGAGTTACCACTGCCAAATGATTGATTATAGATTCTCCCATATTCTTTTCACTTTGTTTTACTTTGACATGTGGTAGATATATTGATAATTAGGTCTCATATATGGATATTTAGCATTCTCTTGCACCTGTTCCACATGCAACATCAAGTATTATAACTGTATACTGTAAGTGTTAATGCATAAAGCAAACTCAATTCAGTTAAATGGACTACAGCCTGCATACTCTCTGCTGCTGCCTGCATAACACAAGCACAGAAACATGCTTCCATATTAATATGGACATTGGGTGTCATATTGGTATTGGTACCCAGCCCATGCTAAATGTCAAACATTTATTTTACTTTGAATGGTAAAACAACAATGCACTAGACAGCACACAATATGCAAGTAACATATCTTTAGACGTCGGGGGCATTTCTGATCATGGGTTCATTTCAGTAATATTACCCTTAATGTGAATGGATTTTTTAACAATTAGCGTTCGGCAGTAACACATTAGAGAAATGTGATGATGTTTTTTTTCAGTAACAAGTAGTGTAAAGAATTACAATCTAAAATTCAGCAGTTACTTTCCTCTTACTAATCCCAGTAACGTTTAGATATTTTGACATTTTGGGGGTTGTTTTTTTACAGTCCTCCTGGGATTTTAATGGAGGATTGATATCAGTTTTGTCTCAGTGTGTTCAGTGGCCAGGCTGGTCTGACATGTGTTAGCTTGGCTCAGGAGGGAGGGGGTCTGGGGAGCTGGTTAGGTGCCACCAAAAGAAGAGAAGTGCACCTACTGCTAACCCCAAAGCTTTCTTATTTACATATTGTGTCTCCTCTGCTGGCTGGCTAAGGTTACATTCAGGAATGAGCTGGTTTTGTTCACTTGGAGGTGTGTGAACCTGCAGCTTTGCTGGGAGGACAGGACTTGTGGAGTGCTGTGTGCAGTCACTGTTGCAGTAGTAGTCGTTGCACGTTCATGATATAAATGTGATTATTTCAATAATTGCTGTACCCTGGGGGCACATTCAACCCTGACAAAATATTTGTTTAAATGGAATAGTGGTGTAAGAAGAGAAAAGAGCTTATGCTACCTCCATTCTCCCGGTCCTTTGGCCCGAACAAGAATGCACAAGGACTCCAGAATGGAGGAGTTTGATGTTTGGTTTTGTTTTTTCCTGCGACTAACCAACTCTAAAAACTTAGTTAGTTGACTAACAGTTTGTTTGACTGTTTGGGGGCAGCCCTACTAATTGCTTGCTGTTGAATAATCAGTAAAGCAATGCCATTACTTTTTCAATGAGTAAAATGTAATGAGTAATTGATGACATTTTTCAACTGAGTTTCCCATTACAACAAGTATACCAAGACTGAAGGCAATGGTTTAAAATGACCCTGCAATGAAAGAGGTTCAAAACAACTACACTTTTATTATTATTTACACTATTTTATTATCATATTTCTTCAAGTAAAGATAATAAAAGCACTACTTTCTGGAGGCACCAGGGTTGATTTTATACTGATTTTGAATCTTGTTCTTCATCTTTGTTTACCTTCTCTGCCACTTGGGCCTCAGAGATGGCCAGGTTCCATTTTAGGTTTCTTGGCACGTAGAGAATTTGTTTGCAGATTTTTAAAAGATTTAATAAATGATAACACTAAGAAATGGTAAGGACTCATTGGGACTGTGTGCACACACGGAAAGCTGAGCAAGCAGGTGATATGTTCCCATTTAACTCCAGCAGATGGTGACTGTTGCAGATCTGAACAATCCCAGGTTGGTAGGAAATACAACTAGGTTTATCAGAGAAATACTATCATATGATGTTTTTGTCCTTTTTTACTTAACTCCAGAGTGCAGTGGGAATAGTCATCAATCGCGTCTTCATTAAGCTTTGTTAAGTTACATAAGAAGAGGATATGTGTATGCAATGCCATTCATTCTGCTTCTGACTTTTTTATGGACAACAGAGCAAACAGCAGAAGCTCCAACGCAGTTATGCCCAGTTGCTATTATGCAGTTGACAAACAAGAATCAACAACTTGAAGGATCAGTCAGTGGATCCACAAAGGAGCATACAATCAGCAGTGGACTTGAAAAGTGGAAGGGGGGGGGTTCATAATGAGAATATGTGTAGCCTGAGAGGCAGATCAGACTGGGAGTGAAACGAGTCACCATGTGTCAACATAGCATGAATGGCATTGTACAGTTCACTGAGAGCAACAAAGTGTTCATTGCTTTATTTTCCTAGCACTTAATCTAGTTATGTTTATGAAATTCATAAGTAGTAATTTATGTTAAGCAGATGCTCACTGTGTCATAACAGTTAGTATTCCTTTATTCAAGCCTTCTTCAAATCAAGGCACCTCAGCCTGAATTGTGTGGTTAAGGTTGTATCCGCCCCAGATATCGCAAATGCTTGGAATTTAATGTGGATTGTCATGACACACAGGGAATGCTAATGCTATCTCCATCCTTCTGCTGATGGCCAGACAATTTAATTGCTGTGAAAAGAGTATAAAAAATGTAATCCATAATTTCATATTTATCATAATAGCCTCTGGCAATGAGAGGGTAAAAAAACGGAAACACAGTTTTTCCCGCCCTTTGCCCTTGTTAGAACTCTCTCGGCTGCTCCTGCATCTCCTGATTATTAACAGAGGCTACTCTGATGCACAACTTCATTAAAATCTATTTAAATCAACTTCAACAGCAAAGTGCTCCTTCTTACAGCATGTATGACTAGAAGTCTCTGGGAACATCATTAGAGAGTAGGATTGTGTGTGTGTGTGTGTGGTACTTCCTCTAAGTTTGGATAACAAGCTCCTTCACAAGTGTCAACACCTCCAACCAATTGCATCCGTGCTACAGTAATGTGCCTGACAGGCTGAATGACTGCTTTGCCTCTGCCTTGATCCACTTGTTTTGTTCCTGACTTCAGCTGGCGCGTTTTCACTACAAAGTGACACAGGGTGCCCTGAAGGTAGACCCACTGTCTGGGTCCCAGTAAACGCGTCACCCACAGGGAGAGGCCTTCAAATGACACTACAGCTTCACCTGCTAAGCCTTCCATTAACAGGAAAGAAATCCTCTGAACTTTGCTCAACCTCCTCACTTTCTCTAAACATGTGTGCCTTTGCTGAAAATGATGCTTCAGATGTGATCTTGCTTTATTTGTGCTCCTTCTTTTCACTGATGCAGAACAGCAGTGCATTCTCAGGCAGTAATGTGCATTAACTCAAAGTCCAATGCGTTTTGACTGGAGGCTAAATGCTCACTGGGGGACACTTTGAATTGAATGTGTAAAAGGTCTGTGAGGCACAGAAAATGTGCCACACATATTTAAATAGTTACTTCCGCCATGTTCTGTGCTGAACTTAAGTATGCTGTTGTGACTCAGTAATGATGTAGAACTGCATGTTTATATACCCTAAAAATGAGTGACACTGACCCAGTGAATTATAGTGGCTATGCCAGCTATTCTACTCTTGTCGAAATATATGGCATATTTAATTTAAGGCTGAATGATTTTAATTGCCAATATTACAATTGCAATTTAGTTTTTTTGTAAATTAAACTCCAGTACTGTAGTTTTAATCTACTTAGATTAATGAATTAATTTATTAGATAATTTTGGTACCAAGGATAACCAGAATTGTATCTTGCTTTTAGATAAATAGAGTCTGATGAAATAACGACCTTGTTTGTTGTGTCCTCCCAGGAAAGCTAGTTTCTAAGTAAACCTCTCATGGAGGCAGCATGTACCACCTCTCTAAACCAATGTCCTGGGGACAACCCTGAATGCAGACCAAGCAGCAACAACGTCTGGGCTAAAAAATTAAGGCAATGTGGAAGTTTCAAAAACTGTAATTCCTCATATGGCCACTTGAGGCTGGCTCCAAAAGTCAGTCACATAGACCCCAATATTAAAAGAACTTTAATTCAACTCCTTAGTTTAAAATATATTAAGGCCTAAAGTTATGCATATTTAATGGTGCAGCCACTATGGATGACAGCTAGCTGCTTACTCCCTGCTAGGCATCATCTCAGCGCACTTAAGTCACTGAAATTGATCGGCTGTGTTTGTGGTGGTTTTGCCTTTTGAATACTTTTTCATGGGAATATCAGGCAAATAATATGGCTTGCTGTGCAGTTAATCATCCTAACAGACTGTCCAAAAGATTTGCGCTCCAGCAGCTAATCAGCCAGCTAATGAATTAGCCTTGGATTAGCCCTGAAGCCAGATGCCCAGCTATGTGGTATCTTGGTGTGGGACATCTGTGCTGTGTTCTCAGTGTGTATGTTCTGGTGTTTGTGGAGCTGGTGTGGTGCTGCTAGTTGGCTGGAGTTTGATTGTGGTGCTTTACATGTTGAGCTTTGAAGCGGAGACAGTCATCCTTTTTAGCCCTTTCTGGCATATTTTATTTTGCGCATAACTCGACCACACACTTCTTCGGTTGTGGCGGGAGGAACTCTGACCGTCACATCAGGAAAAAGAAAAACTGGGTGTGGCTTAAACAGAGATACAAATACACAGCAAAAAGTCCCTGGCTCAAAGTGGTAAAAACAAAATATTGCACCTCAGCAAACAGCAGTGCAATCACATCTTTCATCACAACAACTGAGTTCACTAAATAAGACTTAACACTACGTCAACTCAGTTTCTCTCCGGTGCCCAGCACAGGTATCTCATTGGGGAAACAATGGAGGTTGATCTAATCTTAAAAAGCTAACAGGGCTGTATAATAGCCAAGGTTATTAAAATGGCATGCACCAAAAAGTCAAACATATTGTTTAAAAATGAAGGCCCGCCACGTTAGTTAGCTAACGTTACGCACCTACATTATGGGCAATGTAACGCTAACGTAGCGTTATGCTAGACTTGCCATAGTACATCTAAAAAGACAAGCTATGTGCAACTATACTGAAGTGTGACAAATCACCACAATTCCAGAAATAACGTTAATATGTATACAATTTGTTATTGGTTGAGCTGGATTTGGTTATTGATAAATATGATGATTGATAAATAAAAATATTAACATGAATATTTATAATTGTATTAAAAGCTAAACAGGCATTTTAGGTTTATTGCATTCTAGAAATAGATTGATTATGATCAACTCTAGTCTAAAATATTGACATATGACGTTATGCCTGCATTTTTGGAGAATTATGCAAAGTAGCGTACCCACTGTGCCAATACGGCAGGGTAAACAAGCTAGCAACTTAACAGAGTGATGTGCTTCTTTGATGAAAGCCATCTTTGACTGTGCCAAAATAGTGGCATGTAGAAACCATACTGACCAGCCAACAGCTGAGTTTCTTTTGTTGTTTAGTCAAGTCCCAGAATGAATGTTAATTAACTCCAAGCAGAGTTGCCAGTTGCCATTATAGATGGCCTACAGCTTCTTAAAAGACTGCTAATTCTCTAAGTTTCTAATTAAAATTTCAGTTCTTCAGATTTGAAAATTCCACTCTTTCAAATCACAGTTTTTGTTTTGAAATGATATGCCATTAAGCCTGAGTATGATGTGTTGATTATATCTAACCTGTTTTTTTTTTTGTTTGTTTGTTTTTTGCAGATCTCTGCTGGTCCATTTGGAGAATGGCTATTTTGGCAAAGGCTTTGACAAGTTCTGTCCAAATCTGCACCACTACAACACATATGTGGACAACATCTATAATGCCAGCAAAGTGCTCAGGGTAGGAACACAATATTCCACATCGCTTTCACACCACTGTCAGACTCACCTGTTACACCTAAGGGCATTTCACAAGCCGTTTTTTTTACATTCTGTACAGGGCAAAGGAAGTACATTAAGATTGAGAAAAGGGGAATCGGTTGTGTTAAGCCCTGTTTGAGCGTGTATTTTCTTGAATAGGGAGGTTTAATTTAATATTGCATATACTAAACAGAAATTTCGTTGCCAGTATAATCCCAGAAATACTGAACAGTTTAGGATAAACCTTACTTGCACCTCAATTATGTCACCTTTAAAAGCACAAAGCTGTGTGTTGTAAATGTGCCTGTATAACCTGAACAATAACTTCAGAATGATTTATGTGTTGTCTTAGATCCAGCTGAAAAAAAACAAGGCCTTCAAACGTTTTAAGAAGCTACAGGAAGGTCGACCAGAGTTCAACAACCATAATCTTGAGGACTTGCTTCAACTTCCCATTCAACGGATTGACCAGTAAGATTTCTGCCTGGTGTTTAAATTACAAACATACACCTAAACCAATTAAAAGTGGCAAGGGCTGAAAAAGTTTGAACACTATTAAGGAGAGCCAAGGTTCCCGATGGTGGTACCTCCATCTTGGTTGTCCTGTACTTGATGTTGCTGTAGCAACCCCTTTCATATCAGCTGGGGTTCCTGCAGTGTGTGGGTGGTGGTATTGGAGGGTGATCTAATGCTGTGATTTCTCCACTGTTTTAATAGCCAGTGTCCTTGCCAGTGAAACTTTAGAAGATCTTTGATTGTTTTTCTTATTCTCTTTCTTTATTCTTATTCTTTATTTTTTCATTGAAGGTGTTTTGTGTGCACAATAGGAGTGGGCTAAAAATACTATCATGATATCCCACCTGTATTTTTCACAATATACACCGTATAGTCTGAAGGATTCACTGTATGTATTGGAAGAGCAGACAGAAGCAGAGCTGTGACTATATATAATAAAACTAAAGAACTTTGTGATCATAGTAACACATCCAAACAGACCTCCTGTACTGATGGCAGTCAGCTGAGTCCAGTGGATCAATACTGTGTAAAGATGCACGGATACTGATACCAGTATCAATCTGATACTGTGCTCATAATCGAAATCATAAAACAATTCCAATACAACCATAGCCGATACCATTTCAAGGCGAAGGAGGAGTAATGTCAGCAGTTTGGAGATATTTTAGGATGACAGCAATGATGACAAAAGTAGACTGCTTTCTTTGCTCTGCTAAATTGTGAAGGGGGGTGAAAAATAGCTCCTTGATCACAAGCAATTTGATTAAACATCTAAAGAACCCACACTGGGGTGGAACGATTTCAGGATAAGGTCTAATTGCGATTTTTCTGGCAGATATTGCAATTTCAATTCGATTCACAATTTTCTTCAAATCAAGCTTCAGTGCAATATTCACAATGTACAGTAACATTTACAAGCATGACAGAAAATGACATCATACCATCAAAATATTAAAAGCTGTTACTCTAATGCAAAGATGAAAATTAAAGATAAGAATTGCTTCCAAATGTATTTATTTATATTTAAGTTTGATTGTCTTACTTAAAAAAAATGCAAAAAATCCTTAATTGTGTTGAGTTAAAAAAGTTAAATTAAGTACAAAACAATTCCAAAAAACAATATTAAATAATATTATCAATAAGTGTACATATTAATATAATAAATTTGAGATAAATGACGGCTTCAGCCATCATTTGAGAATTTAAGTTCTATTTCCAGGAGCTTTAATTATGATTAATGATTAATATGAAAGGGAAGTAGGGACAAGTGATATCCCACATCGGATGATATGATGCTTCCGTCAAATCCACCTTCATCTGTGTTTTCAGAATTTTAGCAAACAAGCATCATATATTGTTTTCCCTATCACCTAAGACATAGTCTCACTATACTTTATGATTAATATTATTTTTCGATCGAGGTACATGCAAAGCACAGAAAAGAATTAGAACATCACATAATCTTCTTACAGTGTGAGAGTATGAGTTTGTGGGCTCTTATTTCATTTAAGTACCAGAAAATGTTTCATGTACTGGTTCAGTTGTCTGTGTAATTGATACTCAGGTTATATAAAATGTTTTAATCACAGTTTAGAGAAAACGCCAAACTGAGCATTTGTAGAGGTGTTGTTATTGGTGCTGTTCCACCATTGAGAGCACTGCTGTAGATGGGTCACAGATTTCATGCTTGAGTTCTGTTTTTGCTGTTGAGTTGTTTTCCTGTCATCAGTCACCTATGCACTGCACAGTCTATGACAGATGCAATTATCATTATTTTATGTAGCGCCTATGTAAGTACTCCTGTCCAGAAACTGTCAGAATCTCTTGTTAAGCAGCAGTTTTTGTTTGGTTGTTTTGTAATTTCATGCAGTCTTGATCTTGCCTGTTAATTAGTGGAACAAGAAGAGAAATTGGCTGAAACATGCTTTCCAATGCAGCAGATATCATGAAAGTGGTTTATGAAGCTGCTTGGATGTGTCTTAATTAGGCCCCTCTCATCTTCTCGTCTATCCACATTCAAAATGTTGCATTCATCCACCGTGCAAGAGAAATGTTGTCTCTGAGATGAGATGACCTTTCACCTTAAAATCTGAGACACTTGACTGCATATCTCATTTATGTTCATTTTTTCCCGTACAACAAGGGATCACCTTCCTTTGGGTTTTTTTGTTTTTCGGTTTTTACCATTCCCTGCTTCTGGGATAATGTGGTGCTCTGGAATGCAGTTTTCCAAGCCTTGACAAAGGTAGGGATTAGGGGATTTTCTATGATTAACGATTCTCGATCACCGATTGATTTTCCCTTTGACAACACGTTCAACTTCCGTTGACCACGGGATATCATTTTTACAAATTAAAATGATGCCAGAAATAATTGATTTTTGACTGCGGGTGCAATTGGGGACAAAAGTTGTGTCCCCACTTTGGAAAACTGTGATTTTTAGGTTTTAAAGTTAGGTTATAGTCATGTAGTCCTTCAGGTTAGTCTCCAGGAAATGAATGTATGTCTATGTAAACAGTGTGTGTGTGTGTGTGACTGTTGCAGCCCAGAAACATCCAGAACAAAGCAATATAACAAGAAAATTTGACAGTACAGACAGAGGGCTGGGCAAATCCTGCATGGGATGCTTTTAAATTAGAATATGAAAAAATAAAGAGGAAATAGGGGAAAAAAATACAACAAGAAAAAATGACGAGCTGATACTGACCTCATTAAGTGGGTTTGATATTGATGCCACAATGTGACTAATCCACATCAAACACAGTTTTATAAAATATAAAACAATATAGAAAAATAAATAAAAATTCTCCTGACTCAGCTTTTATTGTCAACTTTTATAACAATATTTAACCTCACATCACTTCACGCTACTGTACATAAATGACTTCCATGCAGCGGGGAATACAGATTATACATTTGCAAAAAAAAATAGAGCCCTGGTTTTGTAGAAAGTTGGATTGGCACATCCCTATTTAGACAAAAAAAAAGCTGTTTTACATATATGGCATGGCTTTGGAACTAGCAGTGGGGACAGTCGTCCTGGAATAATATGACAATTCTCTCAAGTCACTGTAATGAGAGTTTTTGAAAATATCCTGGAAGTATTTTCTTCACAAGAGTGCAGGGGATCTATTAACATATTATGTAAGGGGTAAGGGGAAATGAGAGTCCCCTGCATCTCTCACATGACTAGGCTGACCACTGTATTTGACTGACACATAATCAGTCGACCTCCTTATCTCCAACTCAGCGCTCCCTCACTTCCCCTTTTTCTCTGCACTTTCCATCATCATCATTGATTTGTCTGTTGTTCTCGGTGAAACTCAGGAGACTCTTGGGATGTGTCTAATTGTATGATGATTTTAAGTGGCATGGCTGGATAATCATTTTTGGCTGGCGCCTTACCTTGCTCCGGCTCCATGGCGAGGAATAGCAGGAAATTGTTGTCACTTATCACCATTCAAGGATGATAGATGGCGTGAAGAGCCTGGAGTGTGGATACTTATGTTGCTGCTGGGGGAGGAATAAAATCATTGCTTTTATTAAGTGGCATTCACTAGAGCAGGCTGGAGCAGCCATCAGTGTCCTCCCCACTGAGATCACCATTATGACAGTGATGGGGTCTCAAGTTGATTGTGACTGTGAGTCACAGCCCTCTCTGCCTTTATTGCCTGTGTTTGTGTTGATAATAGAGATGCTCTCACACATATAGCAGCACTTGGAGACCTTTGGATATATCTGCTATAACCTGAGCACCATTTAGTATAACAAGGAAATGGCCCAGTGGTTGTCTCACTGTAGAGCATGCTCTTTAAGAAGCCCATACAACTCCAGACGTCTCTGGCTCAGTCATAATTGCTAAGCATTGAGAAGTGTGTACCTATGTGCGGCCATGCTTGATTTTGTCTTTCAGTTGCCACGGTGGTGATTCAGATTGACTGCTTAATGGTAGTTTCATAATTTCCAGGTTCTCCAGCGCAAGGTCAGAGTTTTGATTAATTTCTTTTAAAAGAACTCTGAAAGATGGAGCCTTTGGCTTCTCCGTGGTCTTCAGGTAATGACTTATTATTCAGTTTCAATCATTTATTGTCAATTATTTGTTACATTGTCTTTCAATTGACCCTGTACTTCATTGCCAATTTTGTGAGACATGCAGTAAGTGCCTAATTATGATGTGAGACAGTGGTTTGTAGTGAATCATCAGTTGATTTTATTGACCCTGAATGTAGAAAACACACTTCATAGCTCAGAAGAAAAGTTCAAAATTCTGATCATTGAATATGATCTCTTCATAATCAACGGACCCAGACAAATTTAAATGTAGGGCTGACAGTTGGTCAATAAGATAACATACTCCTTTAACTCCTTTATTCGCCCTGCAATGGGGAAATTTCCAACACAGTCTCACTCCCAGTGCGTCAAAAACTGACGCTTGGTCAGTTTGGGCAATATGCTCTTGCCACTACTGTTACTTTCATAGGGAAAAAAAGCTTCTTTCATCCGTCATCGCTACTCACGCAGCAGAGCACTTCCAGTCTGCACATGCCTTTCTCTTTACCTGTTGGTGGCACCATAGATAGGGTGTTGATCAGCTGTTGCCCGTGACATGTAACTAGTCTGATCGCTTACATGAGTGCTGTGGACACTGAGCAAAACTACAGAGTAGTGACTACAGACAGAAGAAGCTGTCTTCTCATATGAAATCAGCTACAGACATTGTTCTTTCACACTTGTAGCACTCAACAGGAGATTGCCCATGTCACATGCATTCTCACTACTGGAAATCCTCCATTTGTTTTAGGCAAGGGATGGCATCATCATCATTTTCAAAACTGCCCAGTCGCTCACTGTGAATTCTCCAGACAATAACCTGCTCTATTAACATACAGTATGGGTTCAGTCAGACTTTACACAGATTTTGTACTCCAGAGCTGGCAGGGTAAAGTCCATTTAATCTCTGGTCCCACTGATTCAGACGTTTGCATTTTCACATATAATGTCGAGATAAAGTTCAAGGTTAGTCAGAGATAGGCAACTGTATCACAGCCAAAGTGTATTTTTTGTTAGTCTAGGGATAACATGCAGTTTTTTATCCCCCACTGACCAGTTGATTTGTTGAAGAGTAGGTTGAATTTTGTATTGTCCAAGTTGCCTGCATAGATTGATGCTTTAAATATTCTGAGGTGGGCAAGTGGTGGTCGCTCAACATGAAACAGCTGCAGCTTTTTCAATTTTTTTGTTTTTAAATTTTAAATTTAATGGCTAAACCTTGCAGGACTGTCATGGTTGACATGTCTCTGTAACATCACATGGTGGTTGAGGACATTGTCTCTAGACTGGCAGACCTGGATGGTGGTCCGTCTTTTCAAGAAGGGGGACCGGAGGGTGTGTTCCATCTACAGGGGGATCGCACTCCACAGTTTCGACAGGAAAGTCTACTCCAGGGTACTGCAGAGGAGGATCCTGCCAATAGTCGAACCTTGGATCCAGGAGGAACATTGCGGTTTCTGTCCTGGTCGTGGAACAATTCAATTCAATTCAATTCAATTTTATTTGTATAGCGCCAAATCACAACAACAGTTATCTCAAGGCACTTTACATACAGAGCAGGTCGAGAGACCCGGCAACATATAGAGACCCAACAGTTCCCATCATGAGCAAGCATTTGATGCGACAGTGGCGAGGAAAAACTTCCTTTTAACAGGCAGAAACCTCAGACAGAACCAGGCTCAGTGATGGGCAGCCATCTGCCACGACTGGTTGGGTTGAGACAGGGACTACAAAACCCATTCAGAAACACTTCCATTATAGGTTTTACACTGCGACATTTATACCGCGATATATACCGTTACAGTGAAGGGATTCAATTTATACCATGATATGAATTTTGGGTCATACCGCCCAGCCCTATCCGCAAGGTGGCTGGATGCTCCCTTAGAGATAGGGTGAGGAGCTCGGTCACCAGGGAGGAGCTCGGAGTAGAGCTGCTACTTCTCCACGTCGAGAGGAGTCAGCTGAGGTGGCTTGGACATCTGTTACGGATGCCTTTGGGACTCCTACCTGGGGAGGAGTTCTCGGCATGTCCCATCGGGAGGAGGCCTCAGGGTAGATCTAGGACACGCTGGAGGGACTATGTCTTTCAGCTGGCCTGGGAACGCCTCGGGGTCCCGCTGGAGGACTTGTATGGTGCAATGGAAGTCTGTGCCTTTTTGCTTAGACCGCTGCCTCCGCAAGATAGATAATGGGTGGATGGATGGATGATCATCTTCTGTCATGTAAAAGCATCAGATATGCACACAAAAACAGAAAAATGGCCATACTGTGGCTGTATTAAGGAGAACTGGATAGTGCATTAAAGAGTGACACCAATTCATTGTTATATTTACTGGGACATGAGTCCTCAAATAACCTTTAATCATAGTCTCTTGTATCTTACAATAATATATCTGTGTGGTTTCGGCATGGGATCACACATTGTGAATGTGGATGTGCATAAAAATTCCTGAGTGGCAGAGATGCAGACCTGTATTCCGGACTGCCACAGTAGAGGAAACAGTGCCAATGTCTTCGTGAGCATGGTGATGTTGGTGGCTGTGGCTCAGAGGGTAGAGCAGGTTGTATATTCAATCCCTGGGCTCAGTCTCCAGCTGCTATTTCCACATGTTCCTTAAAGTGTCCCTGAGCAAGAAAACAGTGCCTTGAATGGAAGTTAATGGCCATCAGTGTTTGAGGGTGTTTACCATTGGAGCATTGCATGCTGCTCTGCCCCCCTTATCCATCATTATGCTATTATAATTTCTAACCAGTTAAAGTTACCTGATACCTTTGTCAAGACTTGATTTGTACAGGTTTATAATTGGCCATCCTGTTTTCATGTATTGCTCTGTGCACAGTGGTGCAGTGAAAAAAGTTGAATGCTTTGACTGACAACAAGTTTATGGGGCAGCCCATATTATTTATTTGCATTATATTCACTTTAAACTGTCCAATTAAAATTCTCATACTGATTTAAGTTGACTCATGGAGCAACACACATTAATAAAAGATCCATTCATTCTGCAGTTTGTTTGAAAATTGTCTCCTAACGTCCATGTTTACACAGTTCCTTTCTCTTTGAGTAGTAATAGTTCCTTTGTCTCCTTTAGTCACCATTTCAGAGAAAGATAAGGCGGTCTTCACATTCACCTCATATTACATTTTAATTGCTCACGTTTGGACAGTGGGGTATCTGTAATCGTCTGCATTTGCAACAGATGTGCATTCCTTTCCTTTTAAGCTATTAAATTTGAGTAATTACCCAGAAACCCATGCCATGTTCACTAACCCATGCAGTAGCCTGCCAGCGCCTCATGTCTCTTAATTACAAATTTGAATCCTTAATGCATGTATGGGAAGCAAAATAATTAGACAGATATTTCCTCAATCTCTTTTTACTTTACTGACGTGTATGCAAATGCACAAATGACCTGACATGTCTGCTCGGAGAGAGTGAGAAAAAAGCCTGCATATCATCTGCATATTATAAAGGAATTAGCAGCTCCTGATGTAGTGGCAGCAGGCACATCCCTTCACTAGCACATGCTTTCTAAAGCTGGCTGCATTCTTCATTAAAACATCTGAACTGTTATAAATATGGTTCAGATTACGTTCTGGTCTCATTATCTTTTCCTTGCTTTGCTGCTAATGAGCGGGACAGGGTAGCTAAACGAGAGACTTCTGTTTACATTATTTGAAATGTGCTGTAATAATGCTCATTAGAGTGTTCCTTTTTTTGGTGCACAGTTGCTTTAATTAGATTTTCGTCTCCTCTTCTTAATACGAACAAGGGCATCCATCTCTGATAATGCCTGTAATGTATTTGTTATTACAAGATGAGACAAGAAGGGAGAGAACTGAAATTGTTTCTCTTTTTAAGTGTCTCTTAATTGAAGGAGGCTTAATTGCAGCTTGTTTGACTTCCACTTTACTTCCAGTAGGTAATCGACTACAAGAATTATGCCCCCCTCCTCTCCCTCCTCCTCCTACACCCACAGACCCACCATTGTCCTGTAAATTCATAGTCATGCAACACAGTTGAGCAGGTTAGTTTCAGGCCAAGCTTTCAACCACACCTCATTGCCTTCCTCAGCAGATGCAGCTCAGTTGTCATGGACATCATTTAGTAGTTATCACTAAGCCAGTCTCATGTGTAGAAGATGGTAACTCCTGTTTCTGTTCATGTGGTTTCTGGTGTCAGATTTCAGTGTCCTCCTTGATCATGTCCACGGACTCACTTTCTATTTTTTGGGCAGAGTGCAGAGGTAGGACAACTGTCATTGTACTTAGATACACAGTAAACCTAGTTTTCTTGTGCTAGTTCTTATGTAAGTCTCTCACTGTTAACATAGAACGTGTAGTTTAGCTTGACAGTTCATTCTTGACCTTGGAAACAGCAGATGACAAAACAATCTCAAAACTTTCAATCATATCATGATCTCACTGTTAAACTGAGATTGTTTAGTTAGCATGGAAACACAGATGTTCAGACTTATTGTAGGCGCCTGACTTGTCGTCCATGTTGACATGCGGAGGAAGGCAATTGTTGTCACTCTCCACCTCATGTCTCACCCCACTCATGCCAGCACATGGCCCAGCAGTGCTATACAGTCTGCTAGTATCACTAATGACCTCTCTCAGTGGCACCACTGTGTCTCTAACACGAGCCCAGACTGCACAAAGAGAGGGCTGCAAAGGCAGACAGGCACAGTGGAAATCAATGTCAATTGTCAATGCACTTCAAGGTCACATCATCCTAGTAAAAAGGATAAAGATTTCTGAAGAAGCTGATGCTCTTTACAACTATTACCTTAGATGGAAACTTGGAAAATAAGTTACTCAGTTTCACAACAGACGAATTGCATTTTCTGACTTGTACAGTTTAAGTAAGGTTTTTCTTTTTTTATTCTTTTAATCAGGCTGAATGTATTTTTAATTTTCACTTAACTTTTGCACAGTGAAGTAGGTCTCTAGTCCTGGAGGTCCATTCATCAGTGAGCGTGCAGGTTATGCTTGTTTAATAGGAGAAGGCACAACAGACTGACTGAAGCATGTTATACCAGAGTCAAGCTCCATAATAATAATAATAATTATAATAATAATAAAAAAACTGTATCTGGAGACACGGTTAACTGTGGTTGAACAATGGTAGTGCACACTTCTTCTTCTTCTTCTTTCCAGTGTCCAGTGTCTTTCTAACTTACTAGGAAACTATAACACTCCCAAACAATAGATGGAAATGGCAACTGGTTTTCATCAAATGATTGAGGTCTATGTTTGCCACACTCTATATGAGCTACACATTCCGGGGTGAACCAAAAGAATTCTAGCTAATGGACCAACTGTTCCACTGACAGGTCAAAGAATGTACTGTTCAACAGTGGCTGTGACTCTGTCAGTGGTTGGCCTATATGAGTGTCACCAACTGTTTATTGTTCGTTTTTTTTCAATTACATTTTTCGACCGTGAGCACACAGTGACCTTCTTTACTGTCTGTTTTCTCACAGGTATAAACATTTTCTACAGGACCTGGCTGCCAACACAGGTTCAGACAACCCTGAGTTTCAGCCGATTTCAAGTAAGTGTCTTTTGCGAGCATGCTGCTGCCTTTCATTGGCATTGTCGCATTTCAAGGAAAACATCTGTAGATTAACCCTGAGTGCTTTCTTTATGGAGCATGGATGTGTCTGGAGTTGCACACATGTTAAGCTGAGGCTGATGTTGTCACCTCTTCCAACCTGTGAGGATTGTTGTGGTTTGTCAGCAACATCAACCTGACAGCAAGTGATGAGCGTGTGATCATGTGCTTTGTGTCACATTTTGTCTCACTCACATGGAAATGCTTCTTACCTGTGATGATAGTTCGGAACACATGAGAGTTAAGCAAAACTGTACAGTTAACAAATAAACACAAAATATAACGACAAAAACAACAAACCAACATCCGAAGGCTTCGGTGGCACCAGTCACACTCACAGTGTCACAGTGAAAGACACCCCTCATTATCTTCATTATAGGAACAAAGGAAAGTGCTCTCTCGTCCTTTCATTCCTCATTTGTTATTTTTTTCACAGCAGCACTTGGCTAGCAGAGAAATGAAAGTGAGGCAAAGCTAAATATGCATGTAAGTTCTAGTTTGAAGTGGATTTTGACATAATTAATGGGGAGTGGATCATAGGATATTAAGTGGGAGCTATATTAATAAATAAAATCTTCCACATCAACACAAATCCCCATAATAACTCATTTCAGTCGTCAAATAAACAGCAAATCTGACTCAAGTGGGAATGTACACAAGGAATTATTTATGTGTATCAATTAAAAGCTCATTGCTGGTGTGCTGTATTTGCTTACAAATTGAAACAGCTCCTTACTCTAAGATGAAGGTACATATCTAAATGTGCACCATCGCCTCGCGCCTCTTCCTCTTCTCATTAGAGATCCTTTTTTAAACTCTGCTGGTTTTTACTGGGGGTTGGGCATGCATATGTGTGTGGCAATACTTCCTATAGTCAGCCTGGATGTATTGTGAGGAGAATTATTTAAAAAAGAATATTTCAGACAATTCACTTTGTATCAGATTAAGCAAACTAGCAGACAGAATCACGAGAGGCTTTGTTGTTGTTTTCTCTTGTTGTGCTTTTCCTCTTCTATGCCGCCCTGCCCCCCCCCCCCTTTTTTTTTTTCCCTTCTCATTGCATTCAGCCTGGATTTAATTGTTGTAATTGCAGTGCTTCAGGAGTTTTCATCAGCCTGTTTTAATATGTCACTCTAATGCCTAACTCCAGAGTAGTAACCATAACCAAGTCTGACCTGACTAGAAACAACGCTCCAACTCTGTCAGAGATTTAACAGTAAAAGTTAACAGTTGTCGTCCCGTGGTCAAACACTGTCTAAATAGTAAATTAATGGAATAAAGAACCGTAAGAAGTGGAAGATATCTTCTGAATGTCTAATGGGCTCGATGTATTATTAATGCCTAGGCCAGAGCTCAGTTCCAGAACACTGTAATTAGGAGCTGCTGTTGTGTTTTTGTTTTTGTTTTTTGTTTTTTTAAGGCAGCAATGAAAAATATTCCAAACATGTGCAACAAAGGGAGAAAAATCAGCATGGATATCTTGTTTGGATTACATTGTAATTGTTGTGAAGTTAAGCAAGCCAATTAGCCCGTGATTATTTTAGTGTAGTCAAGTTGCCCTGAGAATCAAGTTCGTC
This sequence comes from Centropyge bicolor, assembly GCA_037975185.1. NCBI lineage: Eukaryota > Metazoa > Chordata > Actinopteri > Pomacanthidae > Centropyge > Centropyge bicolor. Next base: position 298,962 of record JBBMOC010000148.1, read on the forward strand.
TGCCGAGTTTCACTGCTCAGAACAAAAGCAGGAAAGTTGAGCTTGAAATGAGAACAATGTCTTTGTTGTTATTTTGGACATGTTAATGATGAGCTCTAAATGTTTACAGCAGTTATTATGGCTGGCACACACTAATTGGATTCTTGTGTCTATTTTCATGATTTGCCTATTTGCTCTGGGTAAAAATTCTAAAGCTTTGTACAAAAAGTAAGGAAGGTAGCTGGTGATGGAGTTCTTTACATGGAGATCAACATGGAATAATAGTCAGATGACAGAAAACTGAAACTGAGAATACTGGAGTTTTTTTGATATTCTGATGATTGATATGAGGAGGGCTGGGTATTCTTCCTCAGTACTTTTTGTTTGAATACTGGCTTGACTGTGAAGAGTTTTGTGTAATAATAGCTGAAATCAGTTTCTTCATTATAACAAGGTAACCTAAGGGCTGTACTACGAAGTGTGGTAACAGGCTTATCTGGGTAAGTTCAGGAGTAACTTCGTGACTTCAACGGTAACTTCCTGATTAACCCGTACTACTGAGTTTGATGAGGTTTTCCTCGAGGTGTGTTGTCATGGCGATTGATGCTGCATCTTTAAACTGCTCCAAGCAGTTCCTCTTCATGGTTAACTCGAGGTAACTCTGTGTAAGCCCCGCCCCTCCACTACAATTGGTCGAGAAAAGTGATTTGGCATTTGGAAGAGCCAGTGGACATCAGCACATGGATTATGAGCAGCTCACCTCAATGATGTTCTCTATGAAAGATCTGGATTTCAGTGTCTCTGCCGGGTTCTGGGTCCAGACGTCTCCGCAGCCAGTGGTCGCAGTCAAGCCTCACTGTTGGACACACAGTGTATAAGTGTAGGCTACAGGACACATCTGTCCTCAGTGTCAATGATCAGGACGACTAATACACACCTTGTTAGAACATTTGTGTATTTCATCCTGACTTGTTGCAGCTGAAACGACTGTTAGAATGACGTTATTGTTAACAGCAGCTTTACATTCATACAGGTCAGTCTACAGCCGAGGAGCTTTAGGAGCAGATCTTCATTCATTAACACAGAGGAACGGCTCAGTTTCACAAAAGGAGCCATGTGGACGCTGTAACTGAATTATCCTCACTGGTTTTTACATATTCAGATTATTTAGATTTAGACTACATCACATGTCCTTACATCTCACTCATCTCACAAATAAAATAAGAGTCCATAAGACATTAAGACACACGAGCACTGAACTAATGCATGTTAACATTTCTTTAAACTCTTCATATCCTGACATTATTAAAGTGCATTCCTCTGGAAAAACACGGAGCACGAATCATCATACAGAAACTGTGTCTGTGCTGCTGAACATGCCCCTTTTACACAAACATGCACAGACTCAGATTAAGGTAACACGGACTCAACAAACCAACATCTTCTTCACCGCCGTAGTACTGATTAACTTCAGCTGAGATAACTAGAGTTTGTCAACCCCGACTTGCCTTGATAACCCTGAGTTAAATCAGAGTAGCTTACACTCACTTCGTAGTACAGCCCTCAGGCCTCTGATATTTGGCTGTTGTATAAACACATACACAGTTGGTGTTTTTCTGCCCTGACAGAGTAGCTGCTTAGGGGATATTTGCTCCACCTAGTGGTCAATATGTGTCATTGCAAACAGAAATCTGGGACCTGTATTATTAAAATGTCTTTGCTATTACCACCTACTACCCCCTGTCTCCCCAGGACAAATCAAAACTCCAATTTGTAGGATTTTTCTGTAAAAATACTTAACATTAGCTTGTATCCGTTTTACATGATCAATTCACAATTCCTACACCAGTAGCATGTTGTAAAGGAGCTAAGGGGGAATGTGAATTTTTATGTTGTGGTGAACAATTAAGGAATAGGTTTATTTAACCAAATGAGCTGTGCTTATCGGGGGCAGCATAAAACTGACAGCTCAGCTGATTTACAGGAGCGCAATGCATTATGGGCTACAATGGCCACTGTGGTGGAGACCAGCATCCCACTAATTAATATGACCATGCTTAGGCGTCCCTAAACACACATTCAGACACAGCACACAGCCCAGCGTGACCCACTCAGCACACCATCATGCCCAATAAGAACTGGTGTGAGATTTTAATTTGCACAGCTCAGTTAAGTGCTCTGCATGAGCTTGCTGATGAAATTAAGCAAAATTAAGCTGTGAAGCTGAATGAGGCCCCAAAACAAAGATTCCAGCATGTCTGTATCTGTGTAGCATTTGATAGGATGCAATGAACTTCAGTCATTAACACAAGCATTTTTTTTGATATATGTTGTCCTAATATTTCATCTTAAATGTTTCTTCTTTTAAGATAGTTGACATTTGAAGAAAATGTAATAGTACTGACTGACTGGATTTTTTTTTACCTGTATGTTATCACTGCTCTTGCCGTTCCATCAGCATTGGACCACTGACAGGTTTATTTCTCATCTACAAAATGTCCTACTCAGTTCACGTCTTGGTTGTACTTCTAAGTAAGTAAAAAATAAAATATTGGCTGATATATCGTAATTAGGTCTTATTAAAACACCTTAAAATCCAGTATCGGTCAGCTGTAGTCCACACAGTTTATTTAGAGAAGACAAACGAGAATCTTATCTATGTAGCAGACTTTAAGATATGAAAAATAATTAATTTTGGACTGTGTTTAGAATCATCAGAACATAACATTGTAATTGTTTTTCTCCCAACCCCACAATGAATACCAAGCAGGGATACAAATTCACTTATATTATTATTTCATTGTAATTTCACAACAAGCAAATCCCAACAATATCTAGTGTGATAACAAATTTTGATTATGTATTTTTTTAATGTCTGGTAAAGAGAGTGAAGCAGGGAAATGTCAGACTTTAAGGTATGTAATCGTATTATGCTGAAGCTGTGGTGTATTTTGAGGCCTGTTATGTGTTGTCTGTTAGATGTAACTTAGCCACCCATTTTGCAGAACTGGGCAGACTTTGCCAGAAAGCTGCCTTGATATTGAAAGCTAAGGTCTAACATTCAGGACTAGGTTTAAGGTCCTCCCACAGACAACCAGTGAAGGTTTGGTGTGTGTCTCAGTGAAATGATGGGTAATATGTTAACATCCACAGGTGGAGGGGGAACAAATGGGCAGTGAATTCCCCTGCCATCCCTCTTTATTTCCCTTCCACAATACACTTCAAATATGCAATGCCACACAATGAGTCTGCTTTGACCAATGTGTTCACGCAGAGCTGAGCAACACATATATGTATGTGTGCATGCACTTTTGTTCTTCTGTTATTGTACTTAGTGTCCTCACAAGCATAGAAACATGGACAAAGTTCTTTCTGTTTTCTCTGTTTGCCCCTCCCCTCTGATTTGCTGAGTCTAGATGGATAGATTGGCGTGCGTATGTCCTCACAGGTATGGTAATAAATTGTTCCCGTGTGTTTTCTGTAGGGGCAGTGGCTGCGATGTGCACGGTGTCCCAGCGTATCCAGAACAATACCCAGCGCCATGAGAATCACCTGCAGCTTTGCCGAGTGCAGAAACTGCTGAAAGGGCGAAAGACCAAGTTGTTGGCTGCAGGTTAGAGCCTCTGATCACATATTCCCTTCATCTCCTGCAAGAACCACCTTCATCTGCTCTCCATCTCCTTCTGCATCTCTGTCTGTTGGGACAAGTTAGGGTGGTGGGGGAAGCAAGACAAGTATAGAAGGGAAATTATTTTAGTATGGGGACATTCTGAAAGCACTTGCTTGGATTGTTTTTAATCAATGGAATTTCTTGGACTTTCTAAGATAAGATACAGTAATTCTTTATTGATCCTCCAGAGTGGAAATCTGGGCATTGCCACAGCAGAAAAGAAACTGAAGGAAGTGTTCTGCACATTACACTGAGCCCACCATATGAATAGAGGGTCACTGCTAACTGTTAGCAAGTGAATTAGCTTTTGCTATTCATTGTACTTTCCCTCTCACTCAATTATTTCCCCTCTTCCATTGTGATTCCCTCACTACTTGTGGAGCAGTGGCCCTTTTCTTCCTGCCACTCCCCTTCCTGTTGTTTGTCTGGCCTCCTCGCTGCTCCGCTCACCCTGCCAATCTCCCTCAGGACCAATTAGAGCCCAGCCTCATCTTGCCAACCAGCAGATAAAAAGGAAGCCAAAGTCTGTGTGTGTGTGTGTGTGTGTGTGTGTGTGTGTGTGTGTGTGTGTATGCTCGCTGGATATCAGTGGCTGCATGTGTATATGAAGCCACGAGTGTGTGTTTGTTTGCTTGGATATGCAGGCTTGTTTTATGTGTGTACTGGTGGATGTGTTGGTGTAGGCTGGGAGGGAGCGCTGAATAGCAGTTCATGTCTCTAATGCCGATGAGGGAAGTTTCAAAGCTTCTTCTCATCCAAGTTCTCAGACCCTCGCAACTCCGCCGGCTTCCTCTCCAGCCAATAAAGCTCCGGTCCCCCCAGGCAGACTTCAGAGCAGCATCAGCACCACCCCGCCCTGCATCCCCATGCCGACCCATTCTCCTTCTCCCCACTAACACCACCTCTAATGTGGGTAAAAGGAAAGCTCTGCCTTTTTCAGATGAGAGGCGTCAGAGCCCATGAAACATATTAAGTAGCTCTGTAGGAGATGGGGGGGGGGGCGGTTGTGAGACACAAAGCCTGAATCAATGGGACATCGATAAAGCAGACAGTCAGCCTTTTACAGGGAGGCTGCAGATTTGTGTCTGCCTGCCTGTTCCTTTAATTTAAAACAAAGATGTCTCACATTTTCTATCTTGTGTCACATTGAATTGTTTTCCAATTGATGTGCTTGTTTGTGTTAAGTCGTACGTTTTCTGTCATTTTGGGGCTAATTGTGGGGGCTTGTGATCAATCACACTGTCTGAAATGCTCTGTTTAAGCTCCTGTCTCTTCCAGGCCCCCCCTCCTGAAAAGCCCATTCAGCTGACATTGGTCAGCTACCACAGGCCTATGCAGACACCGCCTGCTATTTCCCCAGTCATCTCTGCTGGTCTGCAATCAGGGAATTACTGTAAACCACTTCTACTGTGAATATCACTTCTAAAACACAAACTACACTACTGCATATGTTTGAGCAGGAATCTGATCTGTGTCCGACTGCTGACTGCTGGGTATTAATTAAAGTGCACAACATCGCCAAGAAAATGAACTTTCAACACTTTGACCATTTTTCACAGGTAGCTATAGCGTTACCCTAAGGGCATGTCTGTCAAGTGAATTTACATACAGCAGCAATAAACACACAAACTGGAGAGGATCCCAGAGTGGAGCACACTTCATATAACCAAGTTAACGTCAGCTGAGCTAGTGGGGCAGTATAAACTTTCACCAAAAGCTACATGAAAAACACCTGCATCCAACTTACTACTCTCATTACTTACTGCGTTGATTCAGTGTCAATGAAGGATTTGGGAGTTCTTGGCAGAGTAGAGGTTGGCATTATTCATTCTTTTACCACATTAAAGACACAGCATGTATATTCACAAGCATTTATTATCACATAATAAAAGATAAACACATAACTAGTCTAACATGTACTGTATACAAGTGTGTGTATGTGTGTGTGTGTGTGTGTGAGTGTGAGAAACAAGATGGCTAGTTCGAAAGGTGTCTGGTCAAATGGCCTAGACAAAAGGAAGGCTACACACAAAATGGCCGACCCTAAAGATGGCTGCCGTGGGAGGGAGAGTGATCTTTGTTAAAGCCAGTGTGTCTAGGTGTGAAGTGTGTATGATAGAGGGTGCCAGGTTAGTAAAGTTATCTGGTTAACATGCAAACCCTGTGTCGGTGTGAAGCACAGCTAACATCAATTCACAGTTTGTCTATCTATGCCCAGTGTAGTTACCAGTCCTCTGTGGAAGAGGAAGCTTGTTAGCTGGGGATCCTGCAGTTGTGGAAGGTCCGAGCTGAGATGTTTGTAGTAGTTGGCTGTCCTGGTCAGAGGAAGCTGGTTGCTCTTTGTAATGTAATGTAAACGTAAGTTAGCTAGTTGCTTTCTGGTGTCCACTTCCATAAAACCAGCTGTACGAGCTGTTATGAGCTGTTATGAGCTGTACGAAGCAGCTGATGCTTCAAGCAGGAAGTTGATCCTGAGCAATGTTCCGCATTGTTTTCAATAGGGGCTACACTTGTTTTAAGGTGAAATACAACTTAGAAAAAAAATGTCATGTTCATTAGAGTTTTTACCATACCCAAAGTCACATTATTAATGATAGTGATAATTATTATTATGCTGCTTAGATATTTCCTGTAAACATCACAAACTCTTGCTAAGAGGAAACTATTTTTTTTGGAACTCTTGGCATTGTTCTTCACACACGTTGCTCCAGTTTTCCGTAGTATAGTTTGTACAGTGCAGGTCAGGTTTGGATGAAGAATGTGAAGTGTGGATGAAGAATTGAAAGGTTAAGGTGAATAACCTCACACACTGTACAGAGAAAGTGGGACTGGGGGGACACTGCACAACCCCTATAACCCTACCTTATCTCTATTCTCTCACTTCCTGTTTTGAAAGTATGTGGGAACCAACAGTGTTCAGCTAACACATCTACTTTTGCACATTTACAATGTACAACATCATTTTTGTTCATATTAAGATTTTATGAGCATGTTGTCATTGTTTCTTACAACCCTTCCTCCTCTGTCCTTCTTTCCCCCGCCTGCCTAGTTTTCAACATATGTGGGGCCCATGTTTCAAAACACCTAACTGTTATGATGTTTCATGACATTTCATGATTCTTTGACTCTGTTGTCATTATCTCTTGTTTTCCTCAGTGTAAAGCTCCACCATACTCTGTCTGCAATACCACCATCTCTATCTGTCCATAGCCCCACCATCTCTGTCACTCTCTGTGTGTAAAACCGTATTCAAAACCACAAGTGATTAAAACTTCAGTCAACAACATTGAACTTAACTATAATTTAATTACTTGCAAGGCAGCAGGTGAACTTGCATTTTCAGGTCAAACTAACTTGAACTGTCTTACATTGTAGCTGGAGGTTCTGGTGGTGCTGTGCTACATGGTGACACAGACAAGTAACTTAAGAAAAGACTGGACTGCACCCAAGATGTTTCAAGCAGTTCAGAAGCTGTTTTCTGTGAGAGAGCAACCCCCTTAGAAATGAGCTTTGTAACTTTTCAGACCTTATACACACACAAAAAGCTATATAAAGGAAAAGGAAAAACCCAAAAGCATAATTGTACCTTTTTTTTTCTCCTTTTCAGCACTGAAACATTTAATAATCCACACAAAAATTAACTGACAGCCATTTGTCCCAATGAATAAGATAAGATAAACCTTTATTCGTCCCACAGCGGGGAAATTTGCAATATACAGCAGCAAAGGGGAGAGATAAGATAAGGTAAGATAAGATAAACCTTTATTTGTCTCACAGTGGAGAAATCTGCAAAAGCAGTTAAGCAGTTAGAAGCAGTTAAATATATAGTTCAAAATATTGCACGTTGAAAAGATATTGCACAGTGAATGGAGCTAGTAATGGAGAGTATTGCACCGATGTAAAGACATAATGTACAGTCTGTTAGGAGCAGTGCTGGTTGTACAGTCTGACAGCTGCAGGAAGAAAAGACCTGCTATAATGCTCCTCCGCACTGAGTCAGCCCTCAGGCCGATGCCAACCATGCTTTGGTTCCACCCTCTCCAATATCAGGCTTTGCTGGTTTTTGATATTAATAGTTTAATAGTTTCATACTGTTGATCAGATAAAACATGCATTTTTGGAGTGTCATCTTTGGCTTTTGGAAATTGTAATAGATCTCCTTTTTCTTTTTTACAGTGTTCTGACATTTTGTAGTTTAATCAATTAATCAAATAACCAGAAAGGTGTGCATCTCTCCTTTTCATACTTTTCGATACATACAGATATACAGTCCACAATCTGATACTAAAATCATTCAAACCAAATTGTAACAATTATGATTTGATTCAGCTGTGAGTTAATGTGGCTCACATTTTATATATTTATACATTTATATAATCCTAAATAAAAACATTAATATTTGCTAAATTTATGTCTACTGCCACACAGACCAACATGTGTGTTTACCCCTCTCCAAGAGAGGGGGTGAACATTACGTTACTTGGTTAAGCTGTTTTTGACAGACATTCAATTTCAGTTTGAAATGTCGTACAGATTTGTATATTTGTACATTGATGCAGGCATGTCTGACTGTTGGGTTTTGTTTTCCTTCATACCCTTACAATCAGAGGGATCTGATGTGTAGAAAATAATCGGTTTTTGCAGCTGTAGAATGATTTTTTCCTTTACACTCGTGCGTTCAACTCTAAGCTTTTATCATCAACAGCTCAACTATTCCAGAAAGACTGTTGACTGTCCAGTGTCAGCGATGTTCTCATCCTGGCACAGTGGCTGCCCTCTGCCTCTGTTGTTTCTCTTCTCTCAGACACATCTGGAAGAGCAGGACCCTTTGTAGATCAAACTTCATTTCCTGTCCCACCTCCCTCAGCCCTCCCACCCAGTCCAGCCCAAAAAGCTTTGTAGGAGAGCAGAGGTGCTCTTTGACAAGGAAATGTGAAAGGCCTGGACATGGAAAGGAGTGCTTGGCACTTCCTGCTCTTTGAACCTGCTGCAGCCTCAAAGCACCTTGAATGGTCAGATGTAGGTAGGGTGCCTAAAGAGAACCTGGTCCACAAAGAGAGCACACCTCTCACAGAGCATATTCAACCTCTGGCTCTGTCAACTTCGTCTGTCAGGGGGTCTGATAAGGGTGTCTGATCAAACTTTAAAGCTCAGATAAACTGTTGTTTTCCTTGATTAAAAAAAAACCAAGTACCTCACTCTGTAGTCTCACTGTAGTATGATCACTACATGTGATATCTGTTGAAATGCACCAGCTCCAGCACACAGGACTCAGCATTCTGATGCTTGAGCATGTAGCACAGTACTGCCCACGCTTGAATTTAGTGTACCGTTACACCCCTATAGACAACAACTCACTCAAGCTTTCCTTCTTATCCTACTGACAAACATAAACACAAGTCTTGTCCTGCACCTTAGCTTGTTCTTAGCTTGTTGTTAGCTTGTTGAACAAGTGAGCAAACACAGTTTGTCCTGTGAAGAATGCACTGCTATAACATCAGTTTAGTTAGCTGATGAGCTGCTCACCTGCAGCACATGACACAGCATGTTATCGTACCTGTGTACCACACACACAGTGCTGTCTACCATGACATGCACACTACAGCGCAGGCGCTTGTTCCCTACAGTGGAACACAGACACTGACACGCTCTTCCAGCTGGCTAACACAAAAGCAGCAATTCTGATATTTCCCTAAAAATCTTGTCTTTCAATGAGAGAAAATGTCAGGACATTAATCAAATATGCATGTTTAAATTCACTTGTCCTTTTTCATCCACAATCAATAAAAAACAAATAATAAATACTTTGTTTTCCAGCTGCTTTCACAGTGACATGCTTTTCACCATATCATACCATCCTGGGGCATTTTGTTTATTTTCAACAATTTTCACAATGACGTTTGAAAGCAGCAGAATGTTTCTTTTAAGGGCCACTCCACTGTTTTCACACACATATGTCATCTGACTCATTATGGTCAGCATTGTTCACTCTCTGAAAACAGATGTGTACTGTTTGGTAAAATGTCATATTACAGCCTGTGGGCATGAGGTTTGAAAGATATGGGCATTTACCAGACAGCGAGAGTCTAAAGACAGAGGTGTGTAGTGTTTTTTATATTTCACATTCTGTCTCTTCTGTGTTACTTAGAATAGAAACATGGGATATTCTTTCATTAGGAAATGACATAACAGATTATGGTTATGACCAAAAATGTAATTATTTCAACTTCTTTTTTTTTTTTTTTACAGATATCCCAGTACGATACCCAGTGGTGGTGAATTCAAAATGCTTCACTGAAAAAAACACAGGATTCACCCATAGCTTTTGGGTGAATCTGAATTTGCCCCAGAATCCAGAAGTGAATTGCTTTAAGCAGCAGATCAACACTGTAATCTTTAGCTTCCACACGCTGTTTGCAGCTCACATATCAGAATTTTAAGGCTTGATGATTGCATGTTTTTTTGGGTTGTTTTTTTTTTTTTTTCAGAAATGCACCATGGGAGTGAGTTAACATCTTCCCTGAAATGTTTGTCCCCACCAGCTTATACCTCAATTTACCCTTAGCACTAAATCGTCAATACTAGGTTTATGGCTTGTTATGTATTCATCCAGTTATATAATTTTTGTTTTGTGTATAGCATAAAGGGACCACAACCTGCATTTTATTGTGCGACCCTGTATTGTAAAATGATAGATGAATTAACCTTGAACCTTTATGGAGGACTCACTGGAGTAGGGATAATCAATTGGAGTCACTGGCACTTGAACCTCTTAAAGTCATCTTAAAGCTCTGCATTCAAATTAATGAAATGTCTCTTTTCTGAAGTTATGTGAAAATGTATTTGCACTATTGTACTTGTAGCACTACTTGTAGCACTACTACTGCAGTGTATTTGAGAGTAGGCCTGTCCATTAAGCACAGTTAGAACAAGGATCAAAGCCCTATAGGCCTGTCAGTTAATGATGTAAGAGCTGACTGTATGAGGGATCTGTTGCATGTGGACATGAAGTGAGCTTTGAGGTGACAGGCCTGACTTAACTTCTTATTGTAACAACACATTAGAATGACGACTTCCTCAGTCGTTAAAGGGCTGTATGAGGCTCAAACAGGGTTTTATTTATATCATGTTTAATAAAATGATCACAACTGCTGCTCCAATCTCCACACAACACCTGAGAGAGTCATGGGGTGTCTCTTGACTGTTTTTCCATTTGAGACCCATGGCATTTTAAAAGCAATTTGACCCCTGCCTGGCCCTGCCACTTAATCTCATTGGGCTTGTCTGTAGCTGAAAATGTCCTCTGTGAGCCCCAGAGGCACAGCTCTGGCCACTCAGGCTAGCTGCAATCACAGGCTACTGGCTGGGGCAATTACAAAAACACCCTGGACCCAGGCTGAATTCTCATCTTATCTATCCAAATGTCAGCCTCATGCTTATTAGCTATCATCATGCTGCTGCCAATCATGGTGGAAGAAATGAGAGCTTTCCTCTGCAGCCACACCCCAACATACCCACCCCCCACTGAGTCTGCCTCACATCTCCTCTCGTCGTCTTCGCTCCCTTTAAACAGCCTTCATTTATCTTTTCATTCAGCGTGGCTTAGTTACTCTCATTATTTTTGTTCTCTGTATTTCTAGTTTTATACTGAGGACAATGATCATTACCAGTGATACAGTGATATCAGTCCAACCTGCACTGGTGCTCCATTTCAGTTTCAGTGTGAGTTATCTGGGTGTGCGGCTCCATGGCATTTTACCAAATCCAGATTAAATATTGAATCTGAATCCTTCTCACTCCTTTAGCAAATTTAACAGGTTCAGCATTTAACATTTGGAAGTGCCTTGAGTTTGATATGACCACCATTCAAAGATCAGCTTTTGTCAGCCAAGAAGGTAGAAAGAGTTTTGAGTGCCATTTTAATTAATGAAGAGAAGCTGTAGCTAAAACCTGAAAGTGACTTCAGAAGGATACGTTATGATATAATACCAGGCATGGCCTCGCGCCTTTTCTTCTTTACAAATCAGAACCTCGAGTATTTGAGAAATGTAACCAGAATGCATTTTGCAGTACATTTTCCCCTGCTAATAAAAAAGAGCCAAGCGGGGGTTAACCTGTGACTGCAGCCTCATATTGTGTTCAGTGGAGCTCGTCATACTCAGGTCTCCTGTGTGACGATGCTTGGTTAGTTTCACACCACTGAGTTGCTAAACCAGGGTGCACCAATGAATGTCTTTATACTAATGTTGTTAGTGATGTGTGAATGTATTGCTATGAAACACCTGTAACATCCCATCATACTGCGGCGTGTGAGTCACCCATCATCTTGTGCTTTTCAAGAATTTCCCAACAAATCAATGGACTAAACAGCATCCTCTGTCATACTAACTAACATCAGAGCTTTGACACTGGGGTCTCCACACTGCACACATTCAGAGGGACTATCTTTACTATTGTTTTTTTAGGGGAGGCCTATCAAGAGGTAGATTCAAATTTATGAAGTGGAGACTGTAGAATAGTTGAAGTGTATTCTGTGACCTGTAGCAGTTAAATACCATGTCACTTCTGAGCGACACTAAGTTTATCATGTAAGCATAAAAATCTGCAATTCACTTTTATTGAAATTTGCTGAATTATTTTTTCCACTGTGTTGATTTTTTTTTTAGCTTCTGCAGCTGCTGCACAGCCCAAACCCGCTACAGATAATCATTGTCTCTGTTTCTGTCTGTCCCCCCCCCACAGGGAGGTGGTACATCCGTGAGGGCTGGCTGAAGATGGTTCCTCCTAAAGGTGCAGATGCTAAGCCCAGGATGTTCTTCCTGTTCTCGGACATGCTGCTGCAGGCCAAGCGCTGCAGCCCTCTGCATCCCACCAGCGGAGACAAGTTTGCCAGCCAGCAGGCCTACCCCCTGCAGGAGTGCACTGTGGACAAGGTGTTTGGCCACACCAGGAGCCAGGGAGGCCTGCTCAGTGTGAGTGTCTGTCAGCGACGATCACAGCTGCCTGACTGAGTGTTGTTCATGTGACACGTTTCCAGAACATGGGAGGGATCAGGGAGATTCTGGAACATTCTGTAATACTGTAATAAACAGAGTCAGCTCAATCAGAGTCAAACACAGAGTGAAAATCCTTATTGAACCAGGTAGAGAACAAATGAATGAATGAGAACTGACTTATTTAGGAACAGCAGCTGAAAATTCATAACAGAAGAAAAAAGCATATAAGGAAAAGAGCAGGAAACTCTTCACTGGCGTTCAGTTTTCTTCACTGTTTTCTCCAAGTGAGTTTAAAGCAGAGGTTTACATTTTCCATCTCAGTGTGATACTTACATGACCTGTATACGTTCAAAGATGTATCGGTCACGATAATCATTCCTCCTGTCTGGAATCACTGCGAAGTCATTACCTCACACATTGTAATAGCTCGAGGTCTTGCTCTGTGTAAAGATTTATTCAAGTACAGTGCAGTACATATACAGACATATCAAAACTGTAAATGTTGACTGTTAAAAAGTGTTTGTTCTGCAGCAGGTGTGGGAGACATCTGTTCCTGTATGTACATACATGAGTGAGTCCTGAGCAGTGGCGTTGTTTTATGGCCTTGACAGTGCTGCTGTTACCAACCATACTGTATGTTTCTCCAGTGGTTTCCAGCCTCACTGAATGGAAACGTCATTTAGATCTTTGTCCCCTCGCCTCCTCTTCTCCGGAACAACTTCAAACCCTTGTTGGGTTAGCCCAAAAGTTGAACTTTTACTGTGTCTCTCAGTCTGATCCACCCCCAGCTCTCCGCACAGCTGCTGGCTGACAAACTGCGTCTCAATGATGTACATGCTGTCATGAAACATTCAGAGCAATGAGTCATGCGTCACTGAGTAAATAACCAAAACATTTATGCAGCGAGTGTTTAGTGCCAGTGCTGCATGGTATCAATATTCATTTCAGCAGACACGTTCTCGCTCAAAGAGCTCTTTATGTTGTGCTGCTGATGTGATGCTCAGCAGCTTTGGATAGGTTGGATTAGTCTCCGGTCTGTTCACACCGCGGTCTGTCCAGCACCTGATGGTTTGTCACATTAAAGCTGGATTCACACAGGACTGATATTAAACAGCAGGGTTTAGACAATAGTGACAGAACATTCACCAATTATATTTAAGTTTTAATTTATCTGGTCAGTTATTAAGCAGAAATGTAGCACACTTGAGAAGCTGGAACCTGTGAATATTTCGTAATTTTCTCTGACATTTTGTAGATATTAGTCAGTGTGAGAATACTTTGAAATAGGACTGCACTTAATGAGAATGTCTCTTTTTCAATGAGTCAAAAATCTTTTAGTCGACCAAACGTCCAAAAACAAGTCAAATTGTCATCTCAAGTTATGACGACTTGAAGTGTCTTGTTTTGTTGCACTCTAAAAAAAACCTATTACAGATGTTCACTTTATTGTGATATAAAACAGAGAAAAGCACAGAATCCTCACATTTGAAAACATGAAACCAGAGAATCTGTGTATTTGTTTCACAGCTGTTAAAAACTGTAATAATTAACAGTTAAACAACATTTTGTTTCAGCTCAAATTTTTGAAATGTTTTGTTTTCTAAGTTGAATTTGATCACAGGTAATCTGGTATATTTCACTTACAGATCATCTGATAATCTAAAGTGAATGAATTTCTCAGTAATTTTGGACTTGAGAAATATATTAATGTATTTTTCTGCAACACCTTTACATTCATTATTTTTAAATATCTAAACACAAGCAGCTATACAAAAATTAGCCTGAATAAAATTAGGGCTGCCACTAACAATTCTTTTAATTGTCAATGTATCTATTATTATTATTATTATTATTTTTACTATTACTACTTAAGTGTTTATTCTGTTAGACATTACGTTGTTTTTTTCCTGAGCTCAAAGTGACATCTTGTGTTTACTTTATGATGTTTACTTGTCAGACCAACAGTTTGTAGCTCAAAAATATTCGCTTTACTATGACAATCATGTAATGAATTTTTGACAGATTAATGAACAATTAATTGATTGTAAATACATCTGACAATTAATTTTCTATTAACTTACTAATCAGTTAATTCACTTACTGTTTAAGCCCTAAGTAAAATACAGTTTGACATCTGACCAGGAATCTAGTGCCATTTTTGATACTATTGATAACTTGTGCTACACACAACATTTCAGCTGTGTGTTAACCCTGAAATGGATTAATAAGAGCTTTGAGAACGTGTTTAAATTTTGCCCATGATCCTGCCTATTTCACAGTTATGATGCACTGCCTACCCACTCATTGTCATGACCAGGCCTGTGTGACTTTATTTGTTGAAAGTGGTGTGAATTAAAAGCATCCTTCAAGGGACTAATGAAAAGGCTGCTGATGGGGAGATTAGTTAGAGCTGTATTATTTGCTCTGTGTGTGTGTGTGTGTGTGTGTGTGCTGAGAGCTGGAGAGCGTAGTGATGGCTACCTGCCGTAACAGAATCTCTCAGTTGCTCGATGGATCAGATTAGGCTGTAGATCCATCTCTTCCAACCCTCCAGTAAATACATCTTCCTCAAGCCTGTCGCCGCTCTCCACCGGCCCGCTCTGCGTTATCTAATGGCAGGAATGGCATTTCATTAGCCTCTTATCCCACCGAGGCCCAAATGCATACTCAATAACATTACACGTAATTTCTCATAAGGACACATTATTGATCCCAGGCCTCTACCTGAGCTCCAGGAAAAGGGCTGTCAGCACTCCAGGGCCCTCCTCATCCAGGCCAATGAAGAATTAAAGCCAAATTAAATTTGACAGCTGTAAATGCCATGGCAATCTATATGCAAAGTTTGAAAAAAAATTGCTTTTATTGAAATTTCTGGGGGGGGGTTAGGTGTTTTTTTTTCCTCCTGGTTACACATGTTGGTCGTAGGAGAGCTGGCTTTTGTTTGTGGCTTGCCCCACATTTTTCTCTTCCTCTTCTGCTGTCTTCTCCTCTCCTGCCATCTTCCTCAAGCTTCCTTATTCTCTCTCTCTCTCTCTCTCTCTCTCTCTCTCTGTCTGCAGTCTTACTCCTGATAATATCCCCTTGCTACTTGAATATTTTCCCACATCCCTGACAGATTCTCTTTGATGTATAAATAATCAAGCTAAATTATGTGCAGCGATGAGGCTCCGTGCTCTGCCGTTCTTATTATACAAAGTAATTTCTACCTAAGAGGGTCAGATATCCTGACAAATCCCTAATTACCGCATCGCAATAGAAGTGGAATCTATTTGTGCATAAATCAACCGCCGTCCCCAAGTGGCGAGTGCCTAATATCGTGCGGCACTCAATTCAGCCCCACTCACTGAACTCTGTAATTAGATAATACTTTTGATGATGGTACATTTGAAATCCTAATCTATTTAATGTATAATGAGAGACACTCCGCTTCCCCTGTGTAAAAACATCATTATGTTTGATGAGCTATATGCTCCTTTGTACCAGTGTACAGTTCTGTCCAACCATACGTGGGAAAAATCCATGTATCACTTCTCAACAAGCTAGTTTCCTGTGTCCAGTCTGCAGCAGCAGGTCGTTGTCAAAGGTCATTTAATATGGTTTTTATCCCCTGTACGAGCTCTCCCAGTGTAATCACTCTGCTGTAAAAGCCCCTTTTGTTTAGGCAGGGACATCTTGTGTTGGTTTCCTTGGAAAAGGCTGATTGTAGCAGTGTGAATGGCAGAGTTGAACGTTACCCTGTCCGGCTGTGGACGAGCTGAGAGCCGTCCACAAGAACAGAATATAGTTTTGCTTTAATGTGACCGACTTGCAACAAATTCTGTTACTTAACTCAATGTTTTTTGTTGGATTTTTTTTTTTACCATTAGATATTAGATTAGATAGAGTGTTGAACGTGATGAATGCCAGGGAGAAGCAGCAGCAGCTTTTGTTCTATGATAAACTGACACAGAAGAGGCTTTAGCTTGATTTGGCCTGCCCTCTACAGGTGTCAGGCTGTTACTGCAGTCCTCCTGCAGAGAGGCGTCCGAGGAGGCCACTGAAATACAAACAAAATGTAAAAAATCTACAGCTCTTATAGTTGCTATACACCTGGAAAACCTGCCAAGCTGAAGTCACCTTTTCAAGTCATGGAGCTGTCAGTCAGACTGTGGAGGAAACCTGTGGGGTTTTACAGTACAACTGTCAAAAGGAGCACAAGCACTACACGTTTCTTTTCTCTTCAGTTTATGGACAATGCTTTGTAGTTGAACAGGTTTGGTGTTACTGAATGACTAATTTACAGTAGATCTTTATGAATGTGATGCAGTGTGTTAGCACAGACTCACAGACCTGTTTCAGGAGGTGAAGCCTGCCTTTTAGCTGCCTTACTACTGACAATATCACAGGGCTATAAAGAGTCATTCAAACACCCATGACAGTACACTACCCCACACACACTCATCATAACACCCCATACACACCCACAGTGCCAGCAAACATCCTCACTGCTCTCATCTCCTTCTTCTCCCTCCAGTTAACCTTCCCCAAAGCCAAACTCCTGCTGATGTCCAGCAACCAGGAGGATCTCAATGACTGGTACCACAGCCTGAGCTCAGCTATCAGGTATGAACTCCCCACACACACACACACACACACACACACAGGGTGTCAGGAAGTAGTCAAAGAAATCAATTGCTGTAATTTGAATACTGCTTTAATTACTATAAAGCCTCAGCAAATCCACAGTTTTTATACACAGAAGTCTGGTTTGCAGGGCGGGTCCTCAGCTCAGGAACGTACCCTGAGAATAGTTTATACTTCTCTAAAATACATTTGTGATATTCTCCTTCTGTTCCCCTGTGAAGTTTCTTTAAATGTAGAGAATACAAGTTGAATTGTCACCACACTGTGTGACACTGCATGATGGCTCATTGCAGGCCTTTGTATTCTGTATTAGTGTATATTCACAGAGCGAGTCTATTCTTATTTTCCTTTATTCTATATATTTTTATATATTATTATATTTTATTAAGCCTGATTCTGATCAGTCCAACTCGACCCAACACAAATCTGTATATTTAATGTTAATGATTTTATTTCTCAAATCTAAACAGTGCGTTTGTTGGGGAGTTTTTTCAGTAAATTAATAAATAAATTAATCCTCGTTGAGTATTTGGAGCAGCAGGATGGTGCGTGTGGATACTGAATCTAAAAAAACTACAATGTGTGTGTTCATGGTTATGAAGGAACGTCCAGTGCAAATGTGTTGTTCATTGATGTGTTTTTGATGGAGCACAAAGAAGGAGGATATATCCAGCTTTGATACACACAGAATACATGATACTTAGTAGGATTCATGAATTGTTTATATTGGGCTTTGTTGACAAGAAGAAAAATATCAAAAGACTTGGCCCTTAAAATACATTTGAGCTGCAAGATGAGTGCTGACTGACGGGTGCTTCAGAGGTCAGCTGATTCTTAAAATCATTTGTGACTCATGTCACTGGAGTGTGTGTGTGTGTGTGTGTGTGTGTGTGTGTGTGTGTGTGTGTGTGTGTAATTTCACTTTTTGTATTTCTGATATGGAATGTGTTGTCTTCCTGTTTCCCATTATCTGATGAAAAGCCTGTGGCTCAGAACCTCAGCAGTATCAGTGTGCAGTATCAGTGTGCAGTA
>JBBMOC010000148.1:326732-331732 GCA_037975185.1 Centropyge bicolor
GGTGGACTGGAGGACGGGTGGACTGGAGGACGGGTGGACTGGAGGACGGGTGGGCTGGTGGACGGGTGGACTGGAGGACTGGTGGACGGGTGGGCTGGTGGACTGGAGGATGGGTGGACTGGAGGACGGGTGGACTGGAGGACAGGTGGACTGGAGGACGGGTGGACTGGAGGACGGGTGGGCTCAGGTACAGACTGCATTTACAAAGGAAGAAAAAACATCTATAAGATACAGACAAACAGCATTAATATTCAGTTTTACTACAGGAGAACCAAAGGACTTAAATTGGTTCCATTTTTGAAAAATAAATGTTTGGGAGCATTATGACACTTTTCTTTCTCTAAGTATCCAGTCATAGAACAGGTCACATCACTGTCTCTTCTCAACACTCTTACACAGTTTACTGCCTCAGAAAACGTGCTCACATTTACCATTTGGAACGTCTGCTTCCATTCATTGTTTGCTCACCAGGTAAATAACAGTTACTCATTGCTTTTACATGTAAGACACTGGTGAATTATTATTGTTGTTGTTAATCAAATAAGTGCATTTAATCAGCTGAACTGTGTTCTAGGACTGAGAGTCTGTGTTGATGTAGATTTCTGTGAAATATCAGCATCCAGACTAGAAAACCTGGTTAACTGATATGAAGTTACATCTGCAGACTGTTTCATGGGTTTTATTACCTGATGTCCTTTATCCTTCATTATGTTCTGTAATCATACCCTTTATTATCAAAATATTTTTATTAGCCACTGAATTTTAAGCTTCATGTGTATTTTACAGATTATTCTTTTATTATTATTATTATGTTTTTACACCTTTTTTTGAAATCTAAAGCTGCTTCCAAATCATGAGATGAAGATGGAAATATTGGAAATTTCACAATAAAACTCTAAGAAGAATCTTTGTGTATCTGAGTATTTTTCACTCAGTGGAGACCCAGAACAGTGTTGTAGCATTTTTCATTGTAAGAAATGGCATGGACTTGGTTTCATGTACACAAGTAAATACACAAGTCATTCTCTTTTTTGTAATATGTTTTACAGATTTCCATTTTCATTCAATCAGTCAACCTAAACTTGCAAAAAGAAGTTTTAAATGTTACATTTCTGAAAGCTTAAATATCAGGTTTGTCCTGAGACGAGGCCTGGGCCTCTGTAAATAATATTAGAAAGAGTACATTTTAGACCTGTGCTGTATAAATTGAATTGAACTGAAAATGACTGGAATCTAATATAACAGTATTGATTTTATCTGCTGCATCAGGCACATGCTCCCCGAGATTTTTAATGCATTTTTTTAAAATAAATTTTCAAATATAAATTACCATTTATTTATTTATTTATTTATTTATTTATTTATGATATTGGCTTGGCTGGATACATGATGGTTATTGTTTACACAGAGATGTGTGTATTGCCCAGTTAGTCCAGCTCTTCAATGTTTTAAATTCAATATGTGATCAATAGCCAGTGTCAGTCCATTGCTCTCCATCTGGTACTGAACAAACATATTAAAATAACAGAGTCATCTCTTGACTGAGAAACACTGATGATTATGTCTCATTTTGAAATGGGTCTGTGAAGAGTGCCATCATGCCCAGGTCATGTCCTGAGCGATCCTCATGGAGGTTGCTGCTGCCAACAACAGGTTTCAGTCCTGCACGCACATAAGAACACATGATTGTGTGTTATTTTGTTATTTATCAAACAGAATAAATAGTTGTAAATAGATGTGACTGGCAGGCAGGCAGGGCATGAATCCACACAATGTTCAGTTAGGTTCACTTGGAGAACAGTTCTGGGGGGGGGGGGGGGGGGCCTGGTGTAACTTCAGTTAATATCATAATTATAGAGAGTTGTATTTTATTCTGTCATGTTGTTTATAGTGCTGACCAGACACTGAAGCCAGAAGGACTCAGAGAACTTTCATTATTATTCTTAATGGGAACAAATCCCTTCACCTCGATGTAGAATATAAACAATTGAAGGGGGGACATTATTCCAGACTTCAGTGTTTGGGATCTTGGACAGCTTGGCTCTGGATTACTTGGAAAACTTTCAACCCTGCGAGGCTGGAAAATCAGGGAGAAGTTAATTCAGTTTCCTGCAATTATGCATAATTCAACCCATTTGCAGTTTAATAATGCAGAGATTACTGAGTGGCTCGTCCTGCTCTTTTCATCTGCACACATCAAACATCAGCTTTAAGAATCAAAGCAGGTTAGCACAGCAACACTTTCACCATCTCATTATGTCTTATTAATTGAGTGGAAGTGATGAAGCTGTACTTCCTGACTTCAAAGGCTGGAAGATGGAGAAATCTTAAAGCTGCATTAGCTAAAAGCATTCTACTGATTCTATTCCATTTCAGAGCACAGAGTGTGTGCTGCAGGATTAATGTCACAGAAAAGCTTCACGTTTATCTGATTATCTTTCTATCAGAAACATCAATGATGAGAACTGCAGCTGATATCTGATGATATATAACACAGTGACGTCACCAGGGATGAAAGAGGTATTACATTTAAAAATACTGGACTCAAGTAAAAGTACCGGCGTAAAAATGTACATAATTTAAAAAAGTGCAAAAGTGTTAAATGATGTCTCATGATATTAGTATTATATTTAAAAAAAACATCCATAAGCAACTAAAGTAAATTGCATTAAATGTCAATGTATACACAAGTGAAATAAGTAAGTATGTGTCATGTATTTGGGTCTTCCACAGGCAAACAAAGCAGAATCTCTAAACTGTCTCTTCAGTGTCAGTGTCTTCAAAGTGTAACTTCCCTGTGATAAACATTTGACTTTGAGTTCGGTTTGTGATTTAGAAATGTTGTTTTTCTCCTTTGTTTTTAACCCCATATGTTTTTGCTTTATATCTATTGTAATCTAAATTATTTTAACTACTGTGCATATTTAATTATGAGATGAATGAAAAGTATTTTTGACCAGTTGACGATGATGAATTTTTTAAACATTATTGTATATTTGTGTCTCCATATTTTAGTGTTGTTTGTCCATCCAGTCTATTTTTCTATATAGTAATATTTATATTTGTAACACAGATGATATTGATGTGATTATGTATTTCATTCTATTTATTTCATTATTTGTTCATATGGGTTTAGTGTCACATGGTTAGGGGATGGGGGGGTTAGGGTTAGGAGTTCAGTTGTGGGGTGGGGCAGGCTCAAGGTTAGAACATCAAGATTTTGTTCCACTGTCCATCGCTGCTGCACACTGTAACACCACTGTCTCTCCTTCAGACCTGTAGGATGTACGGTGACTAAGATCCAGCTCTCTGTCTTTGAGCCATATTCCTCGTTTTACTACTGTGGCTGAGCACAATTTGATCCATGTCTCAGAAAATGAAGCATAATGTTTTGGGGATTTTAACTTTTTTTTTCTCACAAATACTAGAATATGAATATTATAATGAATACTAGAATGGTATTACTAGTTTCACCTACATGTTATAAACCACATTGTTAACGTGTAATTAAATAGATTAAAAATAAAATTATGTCAGATTCTCACAGTGGATCGAAAACATATTTGTTGTATTGATTATGCAATAAGTTTGGCGCTGATATAAAAAAAAAAAATCATGTGTTTAAGTCTAGGGTTTGGTAGTGCAGTAACTTTAGCTTCCACCAATTCATCCTGCAGATTTGAGTTTTTCTTTAAACTGCAGTGAAGTCCACTTCCCCTCGTAAAATGATTTTAAATGAACGGACAGACCTAGAGCTCCCTCTAGTGGTCAGAGCCAAAAACAGATGTTCTGTGGAGTCTTAATAACTGATTTATTCAGCTCAGTGAGTTTAGAGTGGTAACTAGTTTTATGTAGTACAGCATGAGTGTCTGTTTGAAAATACTTCACTAACTTAACTTGGTCCAATTATCAACTTACTTGAACTTTGGGCTTTTGAATGTAGCAGTAAGTCAAACTAAAAGTCCATTCAAGTTTGATGGATGCATTATGGTTTTTGCGAGTGGTTTAGACTACATTAAATTCCTCTTCAGAATACGTCATAACACCCCAGATATCACCCACAAACCTGTCATGATGTTAAGGTTTCCCAGAATCCTCCATTAAACCCAAAGTCTTTTCTCATCAAACTATACGTGTCTGTATTATTTATGTGACTTCCTTTTCAACTTTAGGCTACAAAATGTTCATTCCAACCTTCTGACAGTGAAAATTCATCATGTTTTTTTTTACACCAGCTTCAGCCATCATTATCATCCAGAATGGTTGAAAAGCAGCCTTCTCCTCCTCCTCGCCGTCAGAAGTGTGTGTGTGTGTGTGTGTGTGTGTGTGTGTGTGTGTGTGTGTGTAGCCTGACGTTTAATCTAGTCCAGTGCTTTGTAATCTATGTTCAACCAAGCCAAGCTTTATGGCACCATAACAATGTAGCAACACTGTGATGTTTCCAGATGTCAATAATCCAAGAAACAATGAAAAGAAAGAAGCCTGCAAGATCAAATTGTAGCTGGTTCTTCACGTTGACACAGTGAAATGGAGCTAATGCACTTTGTTTAAGGGCACAGCCGCACTGGTCGGGGCACCCAGTTAGATTTTACTGTCCTTTATTTGATGCTGTTGACATCATGAGGTGGAACACACATGACATATAAACACCTGGAATATCAGCATCACATACAACTACAGTGAGAATCTTACACTTAAAAACATAAAGGAACCAGAATCCAGGTGGCAGCTTGAGGCTGGTGGGACTCAGGGTGAAGAACTGTGAAGTAGTCATTGATTTGACCTTTGACAAAGAAGGTCACACAGCTTTATTTGGGCAGATAAACTGTACCAGCCGAGAAAACAAACCCAGCTGCTGAAGCTGAAGTCTTCTGGTGCCACCAAGTGGAGAATATGTTCAAATACACTTGTGCAGTAATGAAAATGAATGATGTTGAAATATCCGACTTCCCCTTGACTTTCTTCAGGGTTCAGCTGATGGAGGACTGCAGGAGCCCGAC
>JBBMOC010000148.1:336732-376244 GCA_037975185.1 Centropyge bicolor
TGAGCTCATTACAACATCCTGCCTGTAGAACCGTGCTCTAGTTTTTAGCCCAGTTTCTCTCTTTCTTGCAGACAGATTTCTGAGTGTCCTACCTCTCTGTGCACTAGTTCTTTTGCTGATTGTAAAGAAGCCCCCCCCCCCCCCGGTTTTGGTTCAGATGTCCACAGTCTCCTCACAGAGAGCTGACTGCAGCTCAGACTGAGCTGTCAGCTTCTCCCCACAGAGCATATTCATATATTTAAACTGCCTTCCCCAGTATCTCTCTTATTGTTATACAGATGTCAGGATGAGGGTGAACACAGTTCTTATGCATTGAGCTCTGGGTATTGGTCAGTTGCTACACTGGAGCCATGGTCTAACTATGATACCAAGGAGTGGCACCTGTGTGCCTGGTGCCAATAGATAGAGATGTTCATTATCATAGTTATAAACAGTGTAGTTTGTGCTGCTCAATTACACTGTAGTGTGTTATACTGAGAGGTGTTTCTAATAATCCTGGAAGTGTACAGTCAAACCCTCAATGCAAGACATGGGACATAAACCCCACCTCTTCTTTTCTTCATCAGACAGGTGTTAATGTTCAAATGTACCTAAATCATAGTCAAACATTTCCACATTTGAATCGATGACGTGTTGCTGCAGTGGATGTCTTTCTGCTCAGTACCCTGAATGTTAATGTATGCACACGAACAAACTCTCCTCTCCAGGCTAACCAGACAACCCTGACTGCAACATTCAGCCTGGATGAGTGGCCAAGATCCTGCTGCCAGTTTGATGCCCAGGTACATCTATGAAAATCTGTTCTGCTGTGTGATGTTAGTTTCAACCTGCAGAGTGTTGCTTCATCAATGATCCCATTTGAGCTTCTTGTTAATACGACTTTATTCTTCGCTGCAGATCAAACCTCTCTTCCCACAGTGTGGCCAGGACTGTGTCCGTCGCAGGACCACTCTGGATATTTGTCATGGTAAACAAGAACATTTTATGTGTCTGTCGATTACTGTCCAGCAGCCCTGAGCCTCACGTCATCGTCAGGAACCTAAGAGCTTTTAATTACTCTCAGTAATCTAAAGAGAGAAGTCAACTCTCAGCTGGTGGTAAAGATGGCCAGGAGAGAAGCTGCTCATTCGTGGCCATTCTCAGACACACTCTGTCCCATGTGGTGACTTGCCTTGAGTCAGTCTGTTCAGTGGGCAGCAGCAGGATGAGAACATGCTGGGTATGATGGAGCAGCGGTGGAGGCACACCTCGTTCCAGTTCTAACTTTTGCTGTGGTAGAACAGACCAGAGCAGTTTCCTTTTCTATAGTGTTGAATGTTGAATCAAAGCTTCACATTCTTCCTCTTCAAGCTATAATTAAATATGACATATCAATTCATGTGCATTTAAACTCTGAACACATTACTCACAGCAGTGCTTTGAGCTGAATGCTAACCTGCTAATAATTAGCAGATGATCATGAAGCTGTGGGAACCAACTCATTTGTTAAAGAATTATGTGGTTTTATGAATTTCAATTATTCCATTATTGATAGGTCTAAGCCTTTTAAAAAATCACAGTCTGCAACTTTGAATAACATCAGGTGTTACATGTTTCTATGTTCTCTATTTTCTCCAAGGCAGAATTGATCTCAAATAAGTCCATTGTTTAACCAACATGAGTTCCCAGCATTACATTAGTCTTTTATCATTTACAAATGATATCAAGGTATTATTGTAGTTCGGCATCGTGGCCACACAACACCAGTCTTCATCGAGATGCAAATCAATGCTATGTTGCTATATGAATATATATATATATATATAATAGCCACAACTGGACTGAATCATCCGCCATGTGTCGAACACCGACCAAACCAGACAGACTAAAAGTAGCTTTATTGTCCATCATCTATTTCTGTGCTAAATGTCTGCCATGACTGGTCGGCATGATTTGATCAAAAAAGAAAAGAAAAAATGTACATTGTACATTGAAATTGGATCCTAAGCAAAAACTTAGCCCCTGTGATCAGGGGATCAGCAGCGTCACTTGGGTTCAGCCATGGGGGGCAGAACTGTCAGTTCACTCAGTCAGAGACAGCGTCACTGCCAATCACTGCTCTGTGCTCTGATTTCCACAGTGAAGCCAACAGATGCCTCAGCCCCTGATGTCTCTCTCTACACATTTGCCATGTTGGGAGTGGTGTTCATGTGTGTAGTGCTGGCAGTTTGTGTGTTTGTCATCTGCAGGAAACCAGGTTAGTCACGGATACAATAGATGTTCACTTCTGTCTCTTTTGAGTTCTAACTTCAAATGCATCTAATTTCATGCAGAAACATTAGTTTGAAATTGCTTTTAACTTGCTGGCGTCTTATCTGTACTCTTTTCAGGCAAACCAGGTGTTGCAGCGCCACCTGTGGGAGGCGACAAACCTCGGCAGCAGCAGCTCCAACAATCCCCTAAAGTGCTGGTCATCTACTCCCAGGACCACCACCTCTACAGGGACGTAGTGCTGAAGCTCTGCGCCTTCCTCCAGGCCAAGTGTGGAGTCCAGGTCCTGCTGGACCTGCTGGACTCCACCTCAGTCGGCATGGTGGGCCCCCTTCGATGGCTCGAGCGGCAATGGCAACAGCTTCAAAATCCCAATGACAAAATCCTGGTCCTGTGCTCACAAGGCGTCCAGGCAAAGTGGAGGGCCATGTGCGGTCAAGGTCGGGTGACCCTGAGGGAGGACGTTCTCTCCCCCACTGACGACATACTCACCCCCTTTCTCAACCGCTTCCTCCCAGATATGAACCAGACCGGCATGCTGGGCAAGTACATGGTGGCTTACTTCGATGACATCAGCAGCGAACAGGACGTGCCATCAGTGTTTGACATTGGCGTCAAATACAAGTTGATGAAGCACTTTGAAGAGCTGTACTTCCGTATCTTAGACATTCCCAAGTATCAGCCCGGTCAGGTCAACCACATCGAGGGCATCAATGGGGACGAATATTTCAACTGTCCCTCAGGCAGAGCTCTCAAGAAAGCCATCCAAACCTTCCAGACCTACCAGTGGGAAAATCCTGATTGGTTTGAGAGGGAGTGTGTGGATGATGAGGAGGAGGTCATCACAGAGGCCAACATGCTCACCGCCCAGCTGCACATCCCTCCAGTCCTGGAGTGTCGTCCTCTGATCAGGGACGGGCTTCCTGTCTACATCCAAGAGGTAGAAATCAATGAGAATACCAACCATGGTCACGTCCTCACACCTGAACTGAACTCAGAGTCCAGGCTGTCATCGGTGGCAGAACTCACACCAGCAGTGAACCCTGAGTGCTTACAGCAGTACCCTTCACTGTCCAAAGACCATGTGTATCCTCACAGCCCCTACCCACAGTCTGTCTACAGAGTTGAGCCCGTTCTGAGCAATTCACCACAGCCAAGACAGAACTGGCTCCCCCCCAACAAAGAGCCCTCAGGTCAGATTCCCACTGAGGATGAAGAAGAGGTTTACCTGCTACCCATGAACCGACTCTCCGCTCATCCAGACCAGAGAAGCCTGGTCCCACAGAACTCCCTGGACTCAAACCCTCCAGGACCCTCGCGTGTCAGCGTGCAGAGCCAATGTTTCCCTCTGTCCCACATCAGCCACTTTCAGCCTGTGGACATGGAGCCCAGCGGAAAGGCTCAGAGCAGTGGATCCGATCAAGGTTACATCTCCAAAATGTCCTCCAAGACTGAAGCCCCGTCCAGAGAGGATCCACTGGTGGCCCTGAGACGGCTGCAGGACGAGCTGTTTCAGAGGAATCTCAGACATTGTGACATCGGCCCTGATGGAAACTGATGTTTACAGTTACAAACAACCCCCCCCCCCCCCCTTCCCAGCTTTCTCAACTGAAATGATACTAGCTATAGGCAAGTGCTGCCTTCAGGCGCCTGAGGAAATCTGGCTAACATCTAGTTTTAAGGCTTTCATTATCTCAGTTTATATTGTGCTTACATGTTACATTGTATATAAAAGGAAGCTGCGCTTTGGTTCTGAGGAACTGATTGCAAAATCTGAACTTTTTCCTGCTGTTAAACTGCACTAAAAGAACATTTTGCAAAGTGCCGTCTCCTGCATTTGTGTTTTTATCCATCAGAAAAAGCTCCACCAAAAAGGAAATGTATTCGAGGAATGAGGGTACATTTTTTTATCAGTGTGTTTGTGTAAAGAGTCAGTTTTCTTGTCTTTGGCTCAGCCCTGATCTTTGTCTCAGGGTCAGTCACTTCCCTCTGAATCCATAATAAATCATCACATTCTAGAGTACTTTCCTCAGATTTATTTCAGGTTTCAACCACACAATATTCTGTCTTACATCTACAGTACATATATTGAATTATATCAGTACAGATATACACCACAGAACTGAACAGTACAGGTAGAATCCTATCTGTAAACAACAGCAATGTTCTGTCCCTGTAAACACGTTTGAAGAAAAGGAAAGCCCGTATGTCATAAGACAGGAGTGGTTTTCATTGCATGTAGGCTGATGAAGAAAAACCTCGAAATCTGTGTAGCATTATTAGCTCATTTTAAATCCATGTCACTGAAAGCCTTTGGTAGTTTTAATGTATTTAAATACTGTGCTTCTTCATGCAGGGTAAAGGTCCACTATACTTGAGCTGAAAGCTGAATGTAAACAAATGGTCCTGCTTGTGATTGAACTGTTTGATGAGCTTCATGTGCAAATCAAAGAGAGATTGTTAGAGAGCCTCACTAACTCTGGGACATTTATGCAAAGGTTGAGTAGATTACTGGCACGAGGAAATAATACAAAATAGTATAAAATATAACATCTTAAATACTTTGGCAAGATATGATAAGCAATAAACAAACAGAAGCGATTCTCAGTGCAATATGATCAAACGAGCAGAGGAAACCACCGACAGTCAACATGTTGTGTGCATAGCAGCAGCTCTCGGATCTGAAACCCTCCAGAGAGGTCAAGCATCAGGGTCGACTTCAAGACTGCAGCCTGAGGTCTGAAAAGTGACTAAACAATTTCAATCTTAAATATGTGCTGATCCAAAATTCTATTTCATTCTTCAGAGTGAACGTTCGTTGTGGACTTTGGAGTCTTTGTCATGGAGATGCGTCTGTTGCCATCATGTGAGCAGCACTTCATTCAGGTTGTAGGTAAGTGGAAAACAGTGAGGACCCTGGACAACAGTGGACATGATCAGCAGAAACACAACATTAGCTGTCAAAAACCAGACTACAGCCACGCTCAGTGTCCACTGGGAAGAGGTCCTGAGTCTGTGGACAACCAGAGAAAGATCAGCGAGGACATTCACATCCGACTACCTCCCCCAAATATAATCACCTGTCTGTCATGTGACCTAGTGATGACACCTGTTCAAACTGTGGAGGAAGCATGTGAACTGTGCTTGTAATAATAATAACATAATGATCATTTATGAAATATTAGTATTTAGCATAAACAATCCGTTGCATTGTTTCCAGCTGAACTGATTTCACTTTTGTCCAACTCCTCCCCCACAATGCACCAATCAAAGCTGAACGACAGATGGCAGCCCGCATGACCTCAGACAACTCTCAGATCTATACTATGAGCATGATTAGTGGTTTGAAATCATTCAAAGATGTGCAAGGTGGACAACAAAGAGACATGATCATGACACCCTGACCTGTACTGAAATGGCTGACAACTGCATGTCTGAGTTTTTTAAAAGTGCATAGATTTACAAATTAATTCATTTTGGTGTGTCAGGACCTTTAAAGGCAGATTAACAGCTCACAAGTTCATAAAATGGATCCAAATCTCCAAATATGTTTTTTTGAATATTTAGAATACTAGTGAGAGCTATACCGTCCTGACAGTGTTCATTTTTATTTGATCAAATTTTAAATTGATTTAAAGGCTGAGATCAGTCTGCATGACACTGTGTTCACCAACACACAGAGACATTCAGGTCGAACGGGCCTGACACCAGGCCAACCCACATTACTTCCATAGAATAACAAGTCACTTGTTGCATGTTTAACCGTCATTACTCACAAATCTCATAAGCTTTGCATCAGTGTTTGCTATTTCTCTAAGTAAAAGCACATTGTCAGCCACCGGCATCAGTTCATTTCAATACAGCATGAAAATCACTTCCAAAGAACTGACACTTGCTTCAGATAGGTCACCTTGAAAGATACATCTCGTTGTCATGGTTACATGCTATCTTTGCAGTTCACTGATTTTTTGTCTGGGGGGCAGTGTCATGTTGAAACAATTCAGGTCTAAACTAAAAGGCACAAAAATCCGTTCAGTCGCCTCTGACCCATATTGCACTTTTCTTCACTATATATCATCTTCAGTCACACATACCTATGGAACATCTTTAATCAGCCACGTCTGATAAAACTTTTACTACAAGCATATAGAAGCACAGTGATCGTGCCATGATACACTGTACCTGCCGTTATCTAAACAAAGCTGCAATCCTAGTCCAGTAAATGTAAATGATGCACTCAGCCACTGAGTTTGCTCCGTGCAGCACAGCAGACAAAGCCAGTGGTATTTAAACTTCTACATACACTGTGAAAAACCATCTGGATATAGTACGTGTCACTTTTCATTTGTTCAAGTGTCATGGTTCATTTTAATGGGACACTGTCTTACTGACAGGTCCTGTCTGTCTAGCCTAGCTTAGCATAAAGACTGGAAGCAGGGGGAAACTGTTAGCCGAGCTCAACCCAGCAGCTCGGTCACGAGGACAGAACGTTGAGACTGTGCATGCAGTGAGTGCTCTCATTACTAAAACTACTACTGTCACCTCAGAACACTGACATGTGAGTACTTCACAGAGTGGTGTGATGTGGCTACACGTTCAGCAGACAGCAACATTATCAATCAGTTAGAGCTGAGAGGAAAGGCAGAGTTGGGAATGATTCTCTGTGGGTTCAGCTATTTGATGAAGTATTCATATACAAATATTGATTTTTGCACCTTTATGTAAAAGTTATGAGTTTGTAGGTGAACGTTTGGACTTCCTGTCTCATAATTCCAAGTCATAATTACTTCATGTTTCATGACATACTGAAAAGTCATCACTATTTTTTTTTTCTTTTACATGGATTTTCTTCAGAGAAATGGGATTCCATATATTATAAAGTACTAAAAAAGTAATGCTAATATTCATAACCCCACACTTGACTCTTGAACATGACAAACTCTGCTGAGTTTTTCTGAAACTTGGTATGACCGTTTAGCAAAGAAGAGTACGGAGTAGTACGGCACTTAAAACGTCAGACGTCAGAGTGAACAGTAGCCAGGGATCTTTCAGGACTTAGGATCCAAAAAGTGACAAAAGTCCTGAAACAGTAG
Source organism: Centropyge bicolor (assembly GCA_037975185.1). Taxonomy (NCBI): domain Eukaryota; kingdom Metazoa; phylum Chordata; class Actinopteri; family Pomacanthidae; genus Centropyge; species Centropyge bicolor. Next base: position 344,076 of record JBBMOC010000148.1, read on the forward strand.
CGCAGCCAGTGATGCCAACAGACACTCCTGTTGGCCGAGGTTCGTTTGAAAAGGGCTGTAGAAAACCTGTTGGTCATGGCACTGCTGGCTCTTTGTTCATTAACACATGTCTACTCTACTGTCAGCACAGACCCGCACACAACACTGTCGTCAATAGAAAACACTCATGCACATGGATGGAGCAGAGCGCTGCTGAGGCCAACGAGCGCGTTCTTCAAAGTGCACTTTGTGTCCCAACACTCCACACGGTCCAGCTGCTGGCTCTGTCTTCCATTCAAGTGCAGTGATGACGTTCACAGACTGAACACACACAAGTCAACCAGGTCCCGTGCACGGTCGTCTCTCCTCCATTTGTTCAGGCTGTTGCAGGTGTTGTGTTTGACTGTAGCACCTGTGGACGGGTGTGAAGACGGAGGCTGTAAGGCTGGTGAGGATGATGCGTTTCAGACAGGTCCAAGAATTGGAAAACTTCTCCCTCCTCTTATGTATGATGTCATTGGCCCCAGAAGCAAGAATTCCAACAGTGAGCTCAGAAAGATTAGGTTTCAGAGATGCAGTTCTGTCGTCATGCCAACAGAGCAACATGAGGCTGTAAACACCTACACTGGCCTAAACTTTGCTTTGAGAACATTGGAGCCTGTAATAAGGAATATATGGATTCTCTCTTGCCTGTTATATTCACCATAACACCAGTGTGATTATTGGTTAAACACAACTAGTCACAGCTGGACTGCAGCTGCTTCAGGGTCCTCGGCCCTCAGGGGCCCCAGAGACCTCCGCTTGTATATGTCTCAATATTGATTTTGAAGCTTGATCCACTTCAAAGCTCTTTAGTAAGGTGCACCACTAAATGGCAAGGGCCCTCAGGTGGCCCCTGCATTTAAATCCACTCCTGTATGTGCGTGCACTCACTCAATAGGGCCTCACAGATATTTTTTAACTCACCAGGTTAATTAAATAGCAACATCTAAATAACAGTGAAACAGCGCTAACAGGCTGTTGAGCTAACGATGTCATTTTATACCTCACTGAAAAAGAGTAGATGATGACAGATGTTATTTGAGGAGTTTGTCCAAGGGAGGAGGCATCTTTCCAACTTCACAACAGATATTACAGATTGAAAAGATGCACTAATAGTTTGCACTGGTAATGAATCACAGCTAGCCCTTGGAATAACCAAACTACTAAGCAGCTGCCACAGGGCCCACAAATACCAGGGGCCCAAAATGAGCAAATGAGAAGTGTGGAAATCATTTTAGCTTCCTCTCTTTGTTTGGGGTCATTATATAAGTAGACTTTTTAATAATGTGGCTTTAGTGTATTATTATATATTGACATAAAGAAAGATATATTGTTTAAAGGATCAGTTCACCAGAATAAATTCTCACTTCCTTCTAGTGGAATCAAACCTTGCAGATATAGAATTGAATTTGTTTTATTTTCTTGTAGTTATCACCACCTCCTCTGTGGACTGTGGGCCCTGACATCCTGCTGAGGTCATTGAACTCACCACCACAGCTAACTGAACAGTTCAGCCTGCTTGGCTTATAGGTTTTCCTTTTAATGCTAATTTACTCTGTAATAGAACTTTAAATACATTTACACCTTACAGAGTACACCTTAAGTACTTTCCCAGAACTGTTTTGTGGGGAAATGACACATCAGCAGCTCACACACAGGTTTGGCGTGTTGGCATGTTTTCAGAGGTTGGGGTTGTAATTTGGACCTAATCTGGATTTTCCAATTTCCAGCTGTGCCTGGAACGCAGCACGACTTCTCCACGTTCCCGCCATCACCGCGGGCAGAGGTGGCTTCCAGCCGGGCTCTAGGACTGTGTGACGGCCAGTGTGTTGACGTACCCGTGCGGACACATGTCGTTCTCGGACACACAGTGGGAGAACTGGGCCGGGTTTCCGCCCCCTGCCAGCCTCCGGAGACCCTGCACCGCCACGCACTGCTCCAGCAGCTCCAGGAACTTACACACCAAGAAGAAGATGTTCTTGAACATGAACACCGACACCGGCATCTTGTAGACGTACACCTGGAAGCAGCGGACCACCAGCAGGGGCGCGTTGACCGCGAGGCCCGTGGAGAAGCGGGCCCACAGCCACCGGCAGCGCAGCTCGGCCGCCGTCAGCTCGTACAGCCAGATCACCGGCACCGCCAGGGACACGAAGTACACGGACACCACGGTGTACTTGAGGTAGGCGGCGGGGATCTCGTTCCGCAGCAGCATCTCCAGCAGGGTGAAGCTGTCCAGCAGGTCCAGGCACGTGCTCATGAAGCAGCTGTGGGAGCGGTGGCGCGTGGCCCCGTTCAGGTCCTCGATGATGGAGTTGATGAGGCAGAAGAGCAGCGGCGCCGACAGCAGCATGATGATCTTGAAGCCGGTCACTCCACACGGGACTTTGAGCGCGATCAGATCCAGGATGGACGTCTCCAGGATGAGCACCACCTTCGGAGTGCAGGCGATCACGTAGATGAGCCAGGCCAGGTAGGCGTAGGTGAACTCGCCGAGGTTGCAGCCGAAGATGGAGCTCTTCTGGTGGAAGCCGCAGGCCCGCTCCCGCTTGCTCCGCGCGTTCTTCATGAAGAAAATCCCCCAGCCCGAGATGACCACCAGGTCCGTGGCGATCCACGAGCACCAGTACAGGTCGGTGAAGATGATGAGGTAGAAGTCCAGGATGCCGCCCTGGAAGATGAGGAGGAGGAAGCAGAGCGCCTTGTACAGCAGGCTCCTCTTGGACCGGTGCGCCAGCAGCGGGGCGCTTTGGATGAACTCCCCCGATGTCATGATGCAGGCGGCGGCCGCGGCCGACGAGACCAGGGGCTGGATGCTGCCGCTCTCCTCCGGGGCGATGCTCCCACTGGTGGTCTGGGTGTCCCGCCTCCTGCTCAGCGGCCCAGATTCCGGAGAAGAGGAGACGGGGGAGTCCGGGCAGTGCTTGGCTTGGGATCGGAGATAGTCGGCCTTCGGATTGTCGTGCTCAGTTTCTGAGATCATTGTATTTGGTGCGGTCGCCTCCCTTTCTTTGCTTTTCTTCCTTCCTGATGCTTTTAAAGGTGGAAAGAAAGAGACATGCGCAAAGACAGGCGTGGATTCATGGAATGGACTTCAGCTGCTCCAGTACACCTGCTGTTGTATATAAACGATTTTAATCCATTTATTAACTGGAGTAATTATCTGTCCTCTAAATAAACACACATGTAGATCAGAGTGATGCCTTCACACCAGCTCTGTTTGGAATCCATTCTATTGCTATTTCAAGTGTTTAGACAATAATGCTTCTTTTATAATTTAATTATAGCAAACACATTAATAACAAAGACTGAAAAAGATGAATTTAATATATTTACAGTACAGACCCCTCCTCATTCAATGTGTTTTCTTTATTTTCATTATTTACTTTGTAGATTCTCACTGAAGGCATCAAAACTATGAATGAACACATGTGGAGTTATGTACTTAACAAAAAAAGGTGAAGTAACTGAAAACATGTTTTATATTGTAGTTTCTTCAAAACAGCCACCCTTTGCTCTGATTACTGCTTTGCACTCTCTTGGCATTCTCTCCATGAGCTTCAAGAGGTCGTCACCTGAAATGGTTTTCACTTCACAGCTGAGCCTCATCAGGGTTCATTAGTGGAACTTCTAGCTTTATCAGTGGGGTTGGGAGCATCAGTTGTGTTGTGCAGAAGTCAGGTTAATACACAGCCCACAGCCCTATTGGACAACTGTTAACATTCATATTATGGCAAGAACCAATCAGCTAACTAAAGAACAACGAGTGGCCATCATTACTTTAAGAAATGAAGGTCAGTCAGTCCAGAACCAAAACCAAGACACATTGAATGAGGAGGTGAGTCCAAACTTTTGGCCTGTACTGTATGTTAGAAATAATGATTAATTGTCACATTCAACATGATTCACTTTTTAAAAAAAAAACTAGAATGTATTTCTCTATGTTAGAGTACATGTCTTATAGAGAATAGTGTGACAGTCAAGCAGTCAGTTCTCCAGTTTATGTGATGGCTGTCATTTTAAGAACTAATCTTGATGTATCATAGATCATAATGACTACAGCAAGAGCCCACCAATGTTGAGTCCATATATTCTTGTAAGGGCTGAGCTGTGATAACTAGTGTGGTCTAATTGTTCTGAACAACTAAACATGTCAATGCCTTGAGTTCACTCAAAATTCAGTTTAAGATTTCCTCCTGGCTGCTGGTGTTTGAAATCCAACACATCACGGCTGAGTTTCAAACCACCAGCAGTGAGCTGGTAGAAAATCATGAACTGAAAAATATTGAAAGGGTCCATAGGAACTTAAATAAGATAAAGCATCGTTCAGGGGGTTTGTTTGGGCAGGAGAAAAAGGTGAAAACACAACACTGACTTATCAACATTGCAGCGGTTCAAAGTCTAAACAATGTATTCAGTACTCAATAATAATGTATTTGGGAGAACAGTTTTCAAGTTTCCCTCCATAATTCAAAGGAGCAGGACAGCGCACAGATTGAGACTCCACACAGTACAGAGATTGATAATAAACTTTAATTTCAAGTTAAGATGGATGGCTGTGGAACATAGAAAACACACATTTCAGTATAAACATATGCATTCCAATGGAGTTCAACAGGTTGAGACGAGCTATCAGGAGTCTGTGGACGAGCATCTCATCAGCAAAGCTTAATAAGCATGACTCAGTGAAGCCAAGAGACGAGTGAATGGACACTTCACATGGTGATGTGGAACATGAAAAGTCTCTCAGCTCCATGGTTGTCTGCACTGTAAGTCTACTTAAAGAGTTTGTAATTACAAGTGTTGACTCTTTCACCTGGTTTTGAGGAAGGACTTGGTTTGTCAGGTGTTTCCATGACACTGAGATTCAGGATGGAGGAAGGGGAAAGATTTAACACAAAGCTGTCCATCTTTATGTTGTCCATCTGACTGATGTAGCAGTTTAGTGATGTATGGATCCAATCAGACTTTTATGCAAAACTATGGTAGTCAGATGTTGACACAACATTTCCAAGCACAGTAAATTCATTCATTCAGAGGCAGGATGTTTCCTAGACTACTTCAACAGGTGCACACTGGTGTGTGTGTGTGTGAGTGAGAGAGGGAGCTGAGGAAGAAGGTGGGTGGGTCAGATTCATCCCTCTACCTGATCCAGGACCTGTCATACAGATCACCATCTACCTACCCAGACACTTCAGTCACTGAGCAGATGGGAACATTGTTCTTTTTCACACATTGACTGCAGCTGCAAGATATCGAAGAGGACTCCCATTTAGTTCAGGAGTATTGCTGTAATACAGGTTCCAGCCACCAGTGGCAGCACTGAGCAGCACTCTGGGCTAAAATCAGTGCACTTGTGGAATTTCAGTTCAATTTCAAATCCTATGGTTGTAGTTGAGCCTTTGTCAAAATGTGAAGAAAAAGCATGAGAGGTTGAAGTTGGTGAATGATGGGAAAAGAATTGTAGTTGTATCAGTAAATTATGTGATTATAATTAACAGAGAGTGCTCCAGCTGATGGGTGTAAAAGAAATCTTCCACTGTTAGTTTCCACTCTCTGAGTTTGTTTTTCCCACCTTAGAAAATCTCCACTACCATTCAGTGCACTCATATTTTTAGCCTTCTTAATATAACAAATTCCATGAGCTGCTCCATAACTGAAATGTCCAAGTAACAAAGACAGTTATCCTGGATCAGGGCTAGTGGTCACCCTGCTATCAACAGTCACAAACCCCACAAGAGTTTCACTGTTTGGGCTTTGATGGACAGCTTGTGTTCAGTTATGATCTAAATGCCTCATAAAAGGCATTTAACCCTGAAAAAAACAAGTATAGATTTCTAGGGGACACAAATACTTCTCAGTAAAACATGAAAATGATAATGTATGCATTAAACATCAGCACAATATATTGGCTATCAGCAGCTTTAATAAAGAAAAAAAGAAGTTCCGGCCTTCAAAAACCGTGAGTAAAATCTTACAACATACCCATCACGATTACAGTAAATGGTGCCGATTAAGTGTGAGTGCATCCTCAGAGTCTCAGAAGTATGTATTAACACCTGGGTAGATGATAAACAGGTCAAACCCACACCCACAAATAAACTTGACAATGTTTATTAGCAATATTTGAAGAAAGTTATAAATTTTTTGTTAAATCTTATATTGACTTCTTTTTGTCATTTTGTTATTTTACCGCTTACCATGAACTGCACAAGATAAGACTCACAAGGATGTCTAGAAAATGTTTAGCACGAGTGCACTGACTTGGATTGGATTTTTTTTCTTTATTTATTAATGGCCTGCTTAAAGGCACTGCCACAATACAGGGGGTGAGGGAGAAGCTACTGTCCATCACTCGCACAAGACAATCCATTCTAGTGTCTAATATACAGGGTTTTTTTTTTGTTTTTTTGTTTTTTTAAAGTGTGTGTGAGTGTGTGTGTGTGTGTGTGTGTGTGTGTGTGTGTGTGCTATAGGTAAATCTCATAGAAATCGTCCAGCTCCTCGTGAAACAAGTCCCATTCATCCTCTGAATCTGTCACCTCATCGTCGGTCCCTGCGGCCAGCAGCATGAGGAGCATTTCACTCAGCTCAAACGTCACCATCTCCTCATCCTCGTTTTCAAAGGAGTCAGTGCTTTCTCTTTCATCAAAAATGTCCCAGAGTGGTGTTCGCCTGGAGTTCTGGGGGGGATGACAATAACTTAATATGATGCAGCAGTCAGGCTCAGAGAGTCAAAAGTATGATACTACGTGTCAATTCTGACTTCATTTATACTTAAATTGATCAGAAATGTGAGATATATCTTGTAATTGTGGCTGAAAAAGGAACAACCTAAACCTTACTGCTCCAACAGGACACCAAGGTTTACAATAAATAAGGTCTAAGACGCGCTCTTAGAACATGAAGAAAAGTATTTTAACACATTTCATGTACTTGCAATACAAACTCTGGTTACCATGACAATACAAACTCTGGTTACCATGACAATACAAACTCTGGTTACCATGACAATACAAACTCTGGTTACCATGACAATACAAACTCTGGCGATCATGATAGCAGCAATGTATTTGTAGGAGTACTAGGAGTACAAGTACAAGCATGAAGTATTACCCGGCTCCTGCTGTTCGATCCGGTCTGTCTTCGCTGGGGCTGAGCTTCTTCCAGCCGTCCATCGGGAAAGGCGTGCTTGTAGAAGCAATTTGAGCCAAAAGGACACGTTCCACGACCCTCATCAAAGTATCGACATGCTTTACTTCTGAGGAAGACCAGAGAATACAGACAGCAGGTCAGATTGGCACAGTGATCATCTCTGCTCTGGACCATGACCTGTGAGGATCCTGACACCCACTCATCAGACTAACAGTGCCTCTCCTGTGGAACTGCTAATTATACTAATTACTAATACTCCTCTGTTTAATGAGTCTGTTTTAGAAGACCAGGTTTAAACTATGGCAGACTGAAACAAAACCTCATCCAAAGCCTTTAAAAACAAAAGAAGGATCAGCTTCAGTTTCAGTGAACACTGAGGAGCAGTAATACTTCATGGATTGTGTACCTTTTCCCACAGCAGATACAAACCAGTGCAGTGATTATACTCTCATTGTTTCAGGTTTGTGTAGTCAGTGTCTGGATGTGTATTGTCTGTGGTCCATCAGTAGAGGAAATGGTGTGTGTACCCCATGCCGTCCTTGTATTTCTGGATGAGTTTCTGCTTGTCGTCCTTATCCTCCACCCAGTACTCGCTTGGGATGACAAAGTTGGATGTGATTCGACACTCTGGGCAAGACCTGCACAGAAAAAAAGAAGTGGTGGAAAAAGTCCTAGTACACTGCAGTCGTTAAGCTTTGCTAAAACACTGGTTGTGTGCTCATTGAGATAGGCCAGTGTGGAATCCTAGCCATACAATTACAGTCAGAACACAACCTGTTAACCACACTCCAGCTACTTGCAAATGGGTGCACATGTTCTGTTTGTCAGAAAGCATTCTCTAGCAAAAAACTGACAAATATTTGTAGATGGAGAGGTGTGTTCAAATAAGAAGACATGCATGTTTATAACAGGAAACTAAGGGCTGACTTCTGTGCTTTTTATATACTTAGAATTTCTATATTCATATCCATTTCAGATTCTCATGTAAATCTGTAAATAATCCTTGTGTGAACTTGTTAATATTTTTCTTAAGCCTGTTTACTATTTATCTGCTTCTCTCCTCTTTGCTGCTGAATTTCACCACTGTGGGATGAATAAAGGCATCTATCTTATCTTATCTTATCTTATCTTATCTTTTCCTGAATGTCTTTGTCTCTGGCTGACATTTCAATACAGGTCAAACCTGCATGAATTTGATTTAGACATTCTCAACTTTTTCTACAGCTACAAACATTCCCAAACTGTGAGCTTTTCAAAGTTTTAAAAAGTCGACAACCACAGGCTTTGAAATTATATCACTTATAACATCATTTCATGAACTCATAATCTTAGTGATTCTTAATTAAGTCCATTAAAAGAAGCTTAAATGCAATTTGAAACTGAAAATCCTTGCATAGACCTGTAGGCTGCCTTGGAACTGCATTAAAGCAGATGACATGAGAAATGAAAATCTACTCAGTTACTCAGTCATAAAGTCATTTGGAGGAGAAATGAATATCCATACACTCTAGTGTCATGAGTTTGGCTGACCTGCTCTTGCTTATGTATATATAAGAAATTTCTGTCTGTCCTCCAGCAAACAAGAAATGAGCTTTAGCTAAGTCTATCTCTGTAATCTCCTGCTCAGGCAATTTAAAGGACCACTTCATAATAATAATAATACAATATAAAAGAGGGTAAAAAGCCCATAATGGCTTTCATTGAAAGGTCTGTATTGAAGACATACAGATCAAAGTGAAATATCATGAGCTGATGAAACAAGGGTTACTTTTGGAACCACAATAGATAGAAGTGTTGAAATTATTAGTCCTTTAATGAATCATGATAGGGCTACTGAGAGAAGATTAGATCAGTGGCTTATTGATCAGTGGTTTATTGAGAAGACCTATCAGACATTTGCTCATGAAAGCTTCTCAGTTCCAATTTGTTTGTATTAACTGTAAATTAAATACTGTCTGTTTTTGACATCATTTGCACAACTATTTGGTCGTTAGTTAGGCTGAACCTCAACAAAACTATTAACTTGATTAATAAATATTTGATAATTTCCTCAGAAAATGCACCAGAGAGAGAAAATCATTTAGCACATAGCCTTAGAGTAATGGAGCCTACAACCTACTGGGACAAAGGATCTCATAACAAACATAGGTATTTCAGACAAATACTTCCCTTCAAATCCTAATTTGTCACTTATGACTCACTTGATGATTTTGCTCTCAAACTGCTTGGCACTCCTCCACTTGCGAATACACTTTAGACAGTAGCAGTGGCTGCAGTTGGACAGGATGCCAAAACGGCGCTCACTTGGGTTGGCTTTCTCAAACACCACTTCCATACACACACCACACATCATGTCCTTGCTGCGTTGGATGGCAAATGAAATCTCCATGTCTTTCTCATGTGCCTCGATGCATGCCTAGGAGAGGGAGAAGTTAAACCAACATACCACAACCTTTTCTCATTTAACCAGGGTTCCGCTCAAAAGTGCTCCTCAGATTATTCATCAGAAAAGGCACATATCTTCCAACAGCTGAAATCATACAAAAAGGTTTCACTACTAATGTTGAATTTAAGATTGTTTCAGTGAACATCTTACACCTGGACTACATGCTGTTGTCTTCCTGGGTTGTGTTTCCACAGCAGTAGCATTGAATCAGAAAACAGCAGCCCCCTCATTCAATTTAAATGAGACCATTGAACTGAGGTAGCTGTTGTCCATTTCAGCAGAAAAGTTGAACCTGGCTCATGTTTTGCTCTAAAGCAATGAAACATTCTCCAGCAGCACAGTGCAATCAAACCTGACTGACTTTGTAATGCTAATGGCATTACTCTAATGTTTACCTTGTGATTGTTGTGATAGCAACAAGATAATAATTCTCTTGTGGTAAATCTATTATCAACCACTGTATAATGTTTTGATGTTTGATGCATGTATTACTCAAACTGGACTAACTGGACCAAAATTCACTGACGACATTTAAATTAACTGCCATTTTTAAATGTGGGAACAAGAATTACGTATTTGATGTGTAATGATCTGACCAAATTCAGTATTTATTTTTTTGTATCGAAGTTCAACAGTGTCTTGTGCTACATAGCGGGAGACGTTCCTTAAATGTATTCTGATCTCATCAACCCTCGGATCCATTGCATCCCAACAGTAAACTAGGGTTTTTTTTTAAACTAGGTAACTACGTCAGATACTACAGTTGAACAGACAATCCTGACACCAAATGATCCAACTGAAAATAATGCCTCAAAGCTAAACATGTAGACATGCCAATCCTAAAACTTGCTATCAGGGCTAAAACAAACACAATAGAATGCTAAACCTTTTTACTGTGTTCAACTGTTTTAATGAGTTTTAATATATGGATTGGCAAAATAGACAAATCTATAAAGCTCCAATGCTAGCATTTGTGTTAGCAAACCCGTCACATCTCCCCTCTCCTTGTCATTCACAAAGAGTGGAGGACAAAACGATCAGGTAACAGCTACTCATTTTTAGCCAGAGGCTGCCTTAAGGCCTGAATATATACTCCCTAATGGACACGTACAGTACATGAACAGCTGCAGACGTCACTAATGTGTAGTATTTCTGTTTATACTACTTTCTACAGTCTGCTTGGAGGACTCTCTCCATGCAGATATATTCCGTACCTTGTTGTAATTTGTATTGGTCTCAAAGAAATTGAATAAATTTGTGAATCAAGTTGGAAAATAACAGCAAGAAGCAATTAATATGAATCAAACACACATTTAAAAAGGGCCATATATTATAAAAATATAGAGGACATACAGAAAATTTAGTGGAAAAAAGTAGGTATGAACTATGGAAGAAGAACTATGGAGAAGAACCAGAAGGTCACTCTGAGAACCCAGACCTCTGAGTGCCCCTCTAGTTCTCAATGGGCCAGTAGTCCACTCTTCTATATGAAAATCTGTAAGCCCAACCACTATATACAGTACTGTGCAAAAGTATTAGGCAGGTGTGAAAAAACGCTGTAAACTAAGAATGATTTCAAATATGGAAGTGTTAATAGCTATTTTCATCAATTAACAAAATGCAGTGAATGAACAGAAGTGAAATCTAAAATCATATATTATATATATATTTGGTTTTTGAAGGAACTCCGCTGGTAAGTTGTTCCATACATCTTGGAGAACTAACCACCAATCTTCTGTGGATGTAGGCTTCCTCAAATCCTTCTGTCTCGTCATGTAATCCCAGACAGACCAGAACATCGCTTCCAGGACTTCCTGTTCGTCTTTAGGCTGAAGATGGTTCTTAATGACGTTGGCTGTATGTTTGGGGTCATTGTCCTGTTGCAGAATAAATCTGGGGCCAATCATATGCCTCCTTGATGGTTTTGCATGATGTATAGGTATCTGCCTGTGTTTCTAACCAATCTGTTTCCTGACCAAATCTCCAACTCCATTTGCAGAAATGCAGGCCCAAACTTACAAGGAACGTCCACCATGCTTCACTGTTGCCTGCAGACACTCATTATTGTACCACTCTCCAGCATACTGCCTCCTGCCAAATATTTCAAATTGGGCTCATCAGTCCAGAGCACCTGTTGCCATTTTTGACTTGTCCGGACAGTCGATGGGTGTACCTGGGTCCCTGGGCGGATGGCACTGCTGGACATCTTCAGATTTCAAAGGGAAATAAGCTTGATGTGTTTCCTCTCCTGCACTAAGTTTCCTTGGCCAACCACTGCGTGTACAATCCTCAACGTTGCCTGTTTCTTTGTGCTCCTTCATAAGAGCTTGAACAGAACATGTTGAATTCCCAGTCTGCTTTGAAATCTTTGTCTGGGAGAGACCTTGCTGACGCAGTAGCTACCTTGTGTCTTGTTGCTGTGCTCAGTTTTGCCATGGTGCATGGCCTGTGACATTCCATAACCTCACCTTGGTTCACCTCACCTTTTGTTCGCCGGTCATCATTTTGTAAATTGATCAATAAAAATCATATGAGTATGAAGGCATTCTGAGAAAAAATGTATCAATTCCTTCATTTTTTTCTTTATGATCCGCCTGATTTTAGAGGGTTTTAACAGTGAAAGTACAGAGTTAACGTGGATCCACCAGTGGGTTGTTTCTCTAACTGTTACCTTCGTGTGCTCTGAGCGCTGGGTGTTGTCAGTGGGGTGGAGCACCTGGAGACTGCACATGTCACACACGTCACCGTGGAGATAGGCACAGTTGATTCCGTAGCGGCACTCCCCCACAGCAGCGTACGGACAGAGCTGCTTCCTCAGCTCTTTGTTATCCAGTGCTGCATCACTGTCGAGCTCCTCGATGAGAGGGACGGAGCTGTCCGCCTTTACTGGCTCAGCTGCACACAGACAATCCATTGCAAAATAAAGATAGATTTGCAGTACATGCATTTGTTTTCTGCAGTGCTAATGACCAGATCATGTTTATGCCTACATTTGCAAATGAGGAACATTTGATCACTTTCACACCATAACTTTTTTTCTGTACTTGCCCTTTTTTTTTTAACTTGTCAGACATGCCTCAAAATGCTTATCCAAGCATTATCCTAACTTATCCAACGTTTAAACTTTAACTTGCCATTGAAGTCATGATTTAGGCTGCTCTGCATTTTCACACCACAATAGATGAACCCTATCCACAGCGTAAGCCACATGGCATCATTTAAGTGCCGTTCACAACTATTGTTCATTTGACCCATCATCAAAGTTGGTGAAAGTGTGAACTTAGGGTTTTGTTCAGGAATGAATATCAATATCAGATTTGATGTATTTAACGTTGCTCACTCACCCCGTCCACAGTACGGCTGTCCTGGAACAAACTCAGCAGCATTGACCCAGTCTTGTGCCCCTGGGCCTGGTGTTGGCCCACTGGGTTCTGGGTCTGATGAGGGCTGGGAGACGGAGGGCAGCAGCAGTGTCTGGGGGGTTGGAGGCTCCTCGTTCTTGGTTGCTTTACAGTGTTCAAACCTGAGGAAGCACACAGGACCAAGAATGTTACAGTACACATGATATACAGCACTAATGCAGGAAAACATGAAGCTGAAAGGAGCTAAGTACAAAGTACAAAGCAAAATCAACTAAGATAAGATAAGATAAGATAAACCTTTATTCGTCCCACAGTGGTTTATCTTATCTTCTAACAGCTCAAAGCACAGTTTTAAGACGCTAAATATGTGCAAACCAGAACTGTACGACTACTGACGCTAATACTGAATCTCTACTTACAAGGCCGTCTGAAACGATCTAGCATTCCAGCAGTACATCAAGAAAGTTCATGAGAGAGTATCAAGAACTCAAAAAAGTTTTCAAACTGATGTTTGAAGTAAACATTAGCAGTAGTTTATGCTCAGCAGACATTAGTGCTCAACCAATCAGTTTGGCTGATTAAGTGCTACCAATAGGACATTTTACAAACTATCAATATTAAGTGAATTTGGTTCTGATTGTGGCCAATGACTGTGCAGCTTCCACCAGTCACGTAGAGACTATATTAGTGGAGGCTCCTTAACAAAGTCAAGGTGATGCCATTGTGTACCTGTGTGGGGGAATTAAAGTTGTAAGGAAGTAATTCAGAAGAGAGTAAGGATGAGGGGGAAAGGAATGTATGGTTTACGACATGTAAATGTGTGGGAAAGCCAGATGAGTAACCTAGGTCTAGGTGTCACTATCTAGAGAAAAACAAAAACAAAATGGTCAATTCCCCTGGGAAAGGAATGAGTAAAGGATTCACAGGGAAACCAAATGGTCACTATCTCTGGGAAAGGATGGTAAAGGGTCAACATCAGTTGAAACATGGTCATTGGTTTAGAGGATGAATGTTTTTACAACTCTTGTGATGTATGTGTTATTTCTGTCCTGTTGTTACCTGACAGTATATAAGTCAGGACTTTGTAAAAGACAGGAGAGAACACTGTGGGTCTTCTCTCCATGCTGCATGAATTAAAGAGATCTGATTCATCACGCCGAGTTTCTAATTCTTGAAATAATTAGCGACTTTCTTACTCAATAAGGAGAAAATTTCCCTTACACCTGACATGACTCTGAATCAATCTTCATATAAGACAGCTGTGGTTGTAGCTAATGAGCATGACGAGGTTGAAGGTTATAACATGGCATTATTAAAGCATTAGACTAAAGAGAACTGGTGCTCACAGCCTAAGTAATCCTGGCCCCCTCCTGCACCGCTGCTGTTGTGGTGATACAGGGGTAAAGAACCTTTTAAATCACATTATTATGGTTACCTCTTTGATGATACTTGAGTTATCTGCTGAACTGCATATTTTTACACAATGTAACTGTATTTGAATGATGTTTTTATTGGAACAGCAATCCTATCAATGGTAGTATCATTTTCCACACACACACACACACACACACACACACACACACACACACACACACACACACACACACACACACAAGTTTCACACAAATTTCATACTACTTGACAGCATTTACTGAGGGGCTTGAGTCACAATAGCGAGTACCCTAAGAGTGGTACACAGTTGGGATTGTAGCAAACTGTTTTTGTTTGATTGCGTTTTTTCTGTTTTCAAAGTGTGGCATGAGTTCTCTCATAATTTAAAAATAATGCTTCACTGCATGAGCAAACTGTGGTCTGATTAGAGGTGAAGTGAGTCTCCAGCTCAGTGAACCAGTCGAGTGCTGGTTAGTTTATTACAAGTGTCTCCCCAGAGATTATATCACTGAACAAACTAGGTTTGTCCTGATCAACTAAAGGAGAGCACCTAGACTTTGTGGAGAAGAGTCACATTACCATGCATTCAGGGTCCAAAATTCACACCCACCACTCCAAAATGCAAGTAAAAACTTACATTGAGAAGGAATGATGTGAGCCGCCATTGGCATGTTGCTGAAATATGCCTACTTCACTACAAACTGTCCCCCCCACACAGACGTTGACTGAGCCCATTAGTTTTGCATCAACTCTGCACATTGGTGGCAGCGATGTGTGGAGAAACATGTTGAAGTACGTTTATCAGAACATTTACCTTGGCCTGCAACATAATGGCTTCACTGGTGGAAAATCATGATAATATTTGATTGTTTTCTGACTGACCTCTCACTCAGAAATGTAATATCGAAGTCAGTTTGAACTCAAAACATAATTAGTGTAGAACCTATTAACAATGCAGCAACATTAACTGAAAAACTTGATAAGCACTTCTTGAGCTTCTTGAGTGTGATGGCAGAATGAATGTCAAAACTCAATCATATTTGTCTGTTCCAAAATGTTCAATAAATATGGATTCATATTCAAAAGTCCTCAGAATAGTTAAACTATTAAACGCACAGACAAACAAGCACCATGGATCACAGGGCTGGGCGACTATGAAAACAAAATGATCAAGTGTAACGATTATTGAATTGAATTCTATTTCACAATAAAGCTCTTGTGTTGTCTTGTATTATACTGTATTATACCAGCACACCTATTCCCTCTACAGTGGTCACCGTCGTCCCAGCTCACTCTCAGCCAGGTGGTGGCATGCAGATATCAACTTGAGCCAAGATGTTGAAAAAGAAGCCGTGGTCAACAAGATAGGTAAAAGAAGAAAATATTACATGGTGTGTATGTGCAAAAGGTGAAGGTCAAAACAACGTGTACAAATAAGCTAGAGGACAGTCTATTCATATGGCAGCTTGCAGTGCATGTATCAGTCCTCTGCAGTATGTGTGCTGAATGTGCCCAGAGTCAACAGTGTGTCATCTGTCAGCAATAACATTCAATACTGAATGAATGAATAAAATGAGACGTTTGGCACTGATAAATCTGAATGTAAGGACAAGGTGAAGCCTGTGGTGCCGCTGTAACACATTACATTTATTTTTGTTTTATCAAAAAACACATCTTTGAAAAGTTCAATAAAAGCAAGATGTACTTGTGCCAATGACCAGATCTTTTCATCGTGCTGTGAGACTGAAGTCTACAGACACATAGCATAAGGGCATAAGGAGATAACTTCAGGATTCTGAGCTTGACCTTCAGTATGTTCACTACATTGTTTTTAGTTTGATAAAGCCTCCATGAAAGACAACATCTGCAAGTGTTCGTTCTTTTGCTTCTACTTGAGAAAAATATTATTGTTCTCCTTCTTCATTTACAAAGACTAAGCACGTAACTGGAATGTAAAGAGACATTTCACCTGCTGGGCTGTGCAGAGGATTATAAACAAAAGCATTGCTTTCACTACCTGAAAGACAACCTGTATGAGAAGATGACATGGACAGACATCATGCTATAGTATATTTCCTAGAAAAACCATTAACTGTATAGATAATAAGCAGACTAATAAAGCACATTCATACCTGGCAAATACGGGTACCTAATCTAATGAATGCAAATATTGGATAAAAAACAAATATTGACATCAACAGTCCTGCTCACTGATTTGCAACATTGTCCACAGAATTAATGGTATGAAAAAATAGATGTTGACCATTTTATGTTGTTTCATGGCATAAATGTTATCTCTCAAACCTACCTCTAGTTCATTTATGTTATGTACTCTTCAGACTATATGACATGACAATAGATATTGTTTCATGTTATGCTCCATCGTTATCCATCCACAGTATTAACAGCAACATTGTGGCAAGCAGTGCAGAATAAGACAGGAAGCTGCTCTCTACAATGTTGACTCTTAATGACTCCAAGAAACTGTAAAGTGTTAAAAAAAAAATGTTCATGTAGACCTACATAAGCCTTTTTTTGTAAAAGTTTGTAAGTGGACATGATTCGTGCCTTTTCCATTCCCATTCATTCCTCATGTTTTAGTATTGATAGGCTCCTGGACAAACAGTACTGCTATCAATATTCATATAATATTAATTCATTTTAAATTAAAAATTCCTAATTCCTTAAAGTCTGTGCTGAAGCTGAAGCAGTGCCTTGTGTTTGACTAGTTTAGCAAAGCAGCTGCTGCATCTATGTCCTTTGTGCAGCCTCTCGCCCCCATGCTGATGGGATTTGCCAACCTAGAAATGTGACCATCTAAATCTCGTCAAGTCAACTCTTGTTACCATTACAAGAAAAAATAAAGCTGTTGTTATTAATACAGAGAAAAATAATAAGGAAAATATCCATATTCTTTGCACCAAATTATGAAGAGTAGGTTCAATAAGAGTAACAAGTAGCAATAAGTATCTATATTGATAAGCACTATCAGCATTGATATGCTATCAATAAAATTCTTAAAATAGAAAACATGTCAACTCCATAGTTGCAAAGCAGCATAGCTCATAGGCCATGACAGCCTGTGCACACAGCCTATCTCTCCTCCAGCCTCCTCTATGATGGCTCGCTCCATCAGAACACATCAGTGTGCATGAACAGGGAGGGGAGGGGGGCTGCTAGAGCCATGCATAAATAAGTGAGAGAGCAGGGAGCTGCAGCAGAGTGAATCTGGAGAACCCAGCAACAGCACAGGCAAAGGGAGGCGAGCAGCTCAGAGAAAGGGAGCAATAGAAACAGAGAATGTTATGCAATTGCCATGCAGGCTGCAGTGCACTCTGTCTGGCCCTGGGGGCTGCAGAAGAGAGAGGGAGACACACACTGAGACAGAGCCCATCACAATAGACGGAGCCCAGGGAATTCAACCATAATAAACCCCCACAGCCAGAGCCTTTCTCCGGACTCTTAATACAGGGTGCAAAGTCCCACAGGGTCACAAAAATAATGAGGACACGCTCCTCACTGCTGCCCCATCACAAGGATGGAGGAATGAGATTTAACACAAAAATAACAGCAGCTCAGTGGAATATACACTCAACTTCAGGCTTCCTATAGGCAACGGACTGACTATTCAAGAAAAATGATGTGTGTGCATGTGTGTAATTAATGCGCCCTGCTGTTGGGGAGGTTCTTCAAGTGCCTGTGTAACTATGGGAATGCTCCTGAAGCCAGACATGGACCAGACACTGTCTGCACAAGCTGGCTGCTGCTGTCTGGGTACACTCAAGCTTGACAACAGACTGGGGGCTTAATCTGTTTCTCAAAGGACTACATCACTGCATGTCTGAGTCCATTTCGTATGAATAAACTCTGCTGATCATATTCAAAGCATACTGCAGCGTTTTCACTCCAGTATAAAAATCTGCTTGCATAGATGGGAGATGGGAGAAGTTACTTCTGTTTGGCAATCTATGAATAAACACTGTGTCTGCTTTTATGTGGTTACACAATAATGCAGTTTGGATCTGCACACATGTAATGACAATATAATTGATAACCATTGAGGTTGATGAAACTGAACATACAGTCCTTTAAAAATCTGGAGCATTTTGTTAAAGTTTTGTTTATTGCATATGGATTTAAAAAGTCTTTTGAATGTGTTACTGAATGTGAAAGTAGGAAATCACATGACCCAGTACCAATTTGTCTTTTAAGAATGGGCAACCTCTTCTGTCAACAGAGGGAAAAAAATAACAAATGGAAGAGGTGGATGACATGATTTTTCTTCCATTTTTATTCAGTCAGAAATAGGCAATAATTTTTCAGAACCAATTAGACAAATAAGTAAATTTTATGCAGGAATTCACTGGTTCCAGCTTCTCTAACATGAATAATTGCTGGTTGAGTCATATCCCTTCCATTGAATTCCATATGCGTTCATAGAAGTCAAAATGCTATTCCAAGCATAAGGGGCTTTCAAATCATGGCTAGACCAAATGTTAATGCTTAGCAGAAACTGGATCAGTTGTGGCCAAAGCACGATCAGGCAAACCAAATGTGACCACACTATCAGGAGATCAAAAAATCAAGTTTAGTCCCCTGAGTGATATAAAAAAAATCTTGATCACATCAAATAAAGAATGCAAGACACTGTCTTGTAATGGTCTCAGAGGACAAGTAGCAGTTTATATATAATACTGAAGTCTGGGTGTTTTGCCTACTCTGGAGTTGGACACAAACACCAAACTGATTACTGAGTGACCAAGCAGAAGTTACATTCCATCCTTCAGAGAAATGCTATAGCCTCTGGTTTGTATCTTTGTGGGGAAGGATTCAAACTGCAGCATAAGAATGACCTCAGGGTATTGCGAGAACTATTTGAAAACCAAGACCAAGGAGTCCTGGCTGTAATTGACTTTCCTCCCGTCACCTGACTTCAACCCTAGTGAATATTCACTCATTCATTTTTCTTCTGAATATTTCCAGGTTTGGTTGAAGATATTAGAGATTTTCAAAATGGTCTCAGACCACACTGTACATTATTTAATAAAAACGAATGATGACAATATTTGAAGATTAATGAATAATTAAAATAATTGTCACTTGCAGCCCAGGAGTATTAACAAATTTTCCACTTCAGAAGTGGACCTGACTTATGTATGTCTGATAGGCTGAATTTGAACAAAACACAAATGCAAATTCGTCCAAAAGAATGTTCCCATTCAATCAGCCAGATGCCTATGCATGTGCTAGACTTGTTGTCCCTTTTCATCTCAAGACAGACCTATTGTCAGACAGCAAGACACTCAAGTCAAAACTGCAAACACATATGTTAAAATAGACAATTTCATCCAGCAGAGCAATGTTGTAATGCCACAGACAAGTGATATTAGTTTCTTCTACCTACATGGAGATGCCACAGACAAAAACAACATGATGATATTAGCGAGCAGCAGTCTCAGATGTCAGGCTGTAGCACTTCTTAGAAGCCCTGCTACCCAAGCTGCTGTGCTGTCATTTGGCTAAGAGTATGGCCAGTTTTAGAAAGGAAGTTATGATGCAGCTCAACTGACAACTGGGACCACCTTTTTAGATTGTGGGAGCCGACTTTGAATATGTCAGTTGAGTTCAAACAGCTCAGCCTTTTTAATTTCATCCACATTTGACTCATTTTTTTGTATTTGCATTTAAAATAACGTAGATTTTAATTGTCTTTACCTGCAACGGTCCCCGAACACACAGTTTCCCTTCTGAAAGAACTTGCAAATCATGGCTGCAGGTTTGCTGTTGGTCAGATCATGGGAATATCGACAGTTGTCTCCTTCTTTGCAAAGACCATGCATGAAATATCTGAAAATACAAAATAAGAACATTTCTCAATTACGCTAGAATTTTAACAAGGTATTAGTTCATTTTCAATCTGTACTTTGTACATTTAGAACAAACCACTACATAAGGCAACCGTTTAACTGTCGTCTTTCACTTTCATGTTAGTAACGCGATCAAGCTAATCTTAGCATGATCACAACAACAGTTCCGCTTATAACGTCTGCTAATGTATCTGACTGAGGGCACCAAGCAGGTGCTACAACTCTTATGAAATTTACACGTTGTTGGTTCTACCGTTGGTTAACATTAGTTATGAAATTAGAGTGTACTGAGTGTCTGTGAACAGCTAACTTTGTTAACATTAGCGTGTATCACTCTGTTATCTCACACTTGTTTTGCGCAGTGTAATATTACAGTCAGTCATAAATGCTGAGTTAATGGTTGAAAACATAGTTATCAAACTGGCCTCTCGCCTCCCTCACCAGCTGCTCTGAGACCATAACACAGCGAACATAACAACACAGTAACGTAACAGCTAGCTACTAGCTAGCCAACAGCTGAGCGAAGCCTCAAAAGACGCTGTTGTCAGTCACTGTATCACCGCTATTCTAGTGTCAAACGACAGAAGATATAACCATCTTCAATATTTTACCACTTGTTTGCCTTGTCTCACCTGCAGGTTACGTGTTTGGTCCAACCCCCTGTTACTGGTGAAATCGCCGTAGACGCTACTGCTGCCTCCGCCATTGCTGTTTATGTTGAGAAGCTCCAGCCGGATGTTCCCGAATGCTCGGCTCCAGCTCGGCTCCCCTCGGCCTGTTTCGCATTTGTCCGGTTCAAGTCTGAGTTTACCGACAACCTCACGCCGGGTCCTGTCTACCGTACGGCGTCACTGTTACGAGTGGCTTATTGTCACATCGAATTTTGAAAAAAAAAAAAAAAACTGTTTAAAATGGTGTTGTTTTTATAACACAAAACACCTAGAACAGGCTAATGAAAATTTGCGTTAGTCAAATTGCATTAAAAAGTCACATCTTATATTGGCTTTTTTTTTTTTTTTTAATGATTGTCTTTGTCTAACTATCTAGGGTATTCCCCCCCACTGCAATACACTGAGTTTCAGCCAAATGCTTTAAATGGTCAGTTTCACAATTTCAACGACCAAATTAAAACAACATTTTCTCACTTTTAAGCAATCTGTAGAAAAGACAGCCCGATGTAGTCTGACTCCATTTGATCACTTTTACTGTCAGAACTCGAACCAGTGACGAAGGAAAGAGGGAGTTTCTGTGAGGTTGATCCAACAATGGTTCTGTACATCTTTTGAGCAGTATGTCATTGCTTGTCACAAAACAGGCCTGATGGAGCAACATAATCCAATGCTTCCGATTCTCTTCATGTGTAGACTGTAAATGAGAACATGGAGCCTTACAATGTAAACAGGGCTTACATGTACATCTTATGCGCAGAGTGAAAGCGGAATAACTCAAGAATCCTGTCTTTTACCCACATCCGCAAACTCTTTCCATTGTCACACAACACATTAACAAGACTAGTGTATTGTACCATCTAGTGGCGGGCATAGGAAATGCATTTGATTTGTTCAGACTGACTAGACGCAGGGATAACAGGTATACTTACTGGGGATAAAACCTAAATGACGTAAAGCAGAGGTCAATTATGGCATGTAAATAAAGTGCCTGCCAGGGTGCAAAATTACTATTTTAATATCTGGTCACTATTCTCTAACAGTTTTTGACATATCATGATGACAAAAAATAACTTTGTGTGGTCAAAATAGGAGGAAATGATGTCCATATAAGTCCATATAAGTATTTTTCAATCATAGAAAAATAATAGAGAAAGTTAACGTCCAAAATAAAAAGGTTTGTGCTTATAATGTGATTATATAGAATATATATAGCTTATATAGAATGTGCTTATAATAGTCTTTGTAATCTGCCTTTTAAATTAAGATGCTGCTATAAAGACCATATGTCTCCATATCAAAAGAAATTAATCTGGCCACTTGTTACTGAGATACCTTGTCAGGACAAATATTTGGTCCCATTAGTAGATACATGGACTGGCAATCACGCTAAGCTTTTCCACTGCAGGAACTAAACAAAACATTACTTCACCTGCAACCATTGTAATACTATTACTACTACTACTACTAATAATAATAATAATAATAATAACAACAACAACAATAGACACAACATGCAATAGTACAATGCACAACTTTAATAATAATAAGCAGTATATAACAGAGACACGTGGTCAGTGGGTGGCTTGTAAACACACATCTAGGCTCTGCAGCTCTGGTGAAATATGTACCCGCAGAGAGTGACAGGAAGCCAATGCCATCGAGGGTAGTTTTCTCTATCTGAAATGGGCTTTGGAAGTGCTTGGTACCAAGTACAATAACTTCAGGTTTTTTTTGTTTGAGTTTAGCAGCAGAAATTTGCAGGTCATCCAGGTTTTTATGTCAGTGAGGCATGCTGAAGTTTAGCTAATCGGTTAGTCTTATCTGGCTTATTGTGCAGATATAATAGACTATCTTCTGCATAGTAATGAAAGTTAATGGAGTGTTGCCTGGTAATAATTTGGTACTATACAAATAAAATTGCATTGAATTGAATTGATGTTCATGAGCATAGTTAAGGTGAACAGAATTGATCCAAGCAAAGAACCCTGTGGAACACTGTGACGAACATTTTTTATGGTAAATAGGGCTGAGCAAATTTATCCATTCTGCAATATATATCGATATTTGGTTTCTCCAGAGAGTATCGATACATTAAGGCCCATTCAAATCCCCCGTGTCCCACACGCAGGATGAGCAATTAGCTCTGCCGGCCACTAGTGTCGCTGTAGAGCATTTCTCATCCGGTTAGAGCGGAGAGATTCAGGAGAATGGCGGCGAATATAAACTCCGCCAGCATGCTTAAAGCAGATGTGTGGGAGCATTTTGGTTTCAAAAACAAAAAGGAAAGCGACGATTTAGACAAAAGTATGGTGGTTTGCAAGCTGTGTCACACAAACGTTAAGTACTCTGGAAATACCACCAACCTGCGAACCCACCTAAAACGTCACCACCCGGACAAGGTAACGCTACCTGAGACAGAGCCCAGGAAGCTGCGGCGCGACCCGAAACAAATGGTCTGACCTTGCCACAGGATTTAAGTGGTCCAGCCCCTTGGCCACGCCTTTTGCCTCCAGATGACTCCTCCCACATGCAGCAGGTAACTCAAAGAAAAAACAAATGATTAATATAACAGCAAAACAAAATACTCATTCTGACCTTACAGTGTGAAAATGTGTGCACTCCATTTAAACAGTGTAAAGCCAAATGAAAATAAAGAAATTATAAATCAAATAAACTGTGATGTGGACATGAATTGTTTGGGGTGTGGTTAACTGCAAATTAGAATAACGTGTAGTGAAAGTAAGGTGAGCGTGTTCACCCTCCCACCTAAAACTGTCCTGTGTGGCCTCTGCCATCACAAGCAGGGAAGAGAAATTGTCCCTACAATTTCAAGTAGAACAAACAGATATTCCTAAGAAAAAGATCCTTGAAATTTTCAGACATTAGCGTATCATTGCTCCTGGCTCATACACAGAAGGGACAATGTTATCTGACTGAGCTGAAAAAGATGTCGTCTGAGGCTCACATTATTTGTGTAAGTCCCTGATATGTTTTGTGTTAGCAGATTCTAAAGAGGCCAGAAGACTTTGGAAAGTTTGGGAAGATTCACAACGTGGTCATCGAGAACAGCACTTCATACGCTGGCTCACAGGTGAGGCCCTCCTCAGGAAACAACAGTCCATAACTTACAGCAGAGTCTGATGGGGGCCCACATCCATGGAACTAGTTTCATGACTAGTTAGTGTTAAAGAACTAGTTAATGTTAGCTTTGTCTCTCTGGTCTGTCTTTTTTCCCAGGGGCCCAGTGCCAGTGCCTGTGTTACATGTATTGGGTCTGAAGACGCTCTTAGAGAGAGTGGTACATGGTCGGACTCTTAAGGTCATTTGAAGGATAAAAGTAGTTCATTGTGGGAGAGAGTATTGACATTCATGGAAGGTTTACCAGCTGAATATTGAGTTATTGCAGAATATATGGTGTGTTTGCAGGCTTCCCCAGGAACAACAAAGCACCAAAGCAGACTGCATGTATCTACATGAGCTGGGGATGAAGCTGCCAGTTTTACAAAAGAGGAGATACAGGTAAGTGTCTCAGTTCTGCCAGTCAGGCTTCTGTTGTTGTGTTAGTTCTGCTCAGCCTTAGTTTTTGTTCTATGCACATTCTGCCTGATGTGTTTTTGTTCAGCACTGGTTGTGTCCCACCATGTTGTGTCTTAGTTTTGTGTCTGAGTTCATGTCTTTATTTTTCAGTCCTGTCAGTCTTGTCATATCCTTGTCTTGTCCTGTCTAAGTTGTGTCTGGCACTATTCACCTGCCAGAGCCTCTCACCTCAGGTCTCTGTTCTTTCCTCATCACCCCGCCTCTGCCTCACCTCATCTCCCAGCCCCTCCCACCTCTTCCTCTCACCTGTGTTCCCAGCTGCAGCTCATCACCATCAGGACTCTATATAAGTCAGTTCATTTCTGTTTGCTCTTGCTGGATTGTTGTCTTCATGTCCATGTTCCTGTCATTCTCGTTCCCATTCATGTCGTACTTAGTCTCCTTTGTCATGTCATGTCTTGTCATGCCTGTTGCTGATGTTTTTGTGTTTGGATTTTTGACATTCCTGGGGCCTGTTGCATAAAACTAGGATAAGGGATTAAGCCGGGATATCTTGGTTATCCTGGCTCAACTTATCCA
Organism: Centropyge bicolor; assembly: GCA_037975185.1. Lineage (NCBI taxonomy): Eukaryota > Metazoa > Chordata > Actinopteri > Pomacanthidae > Centropyge > Centropyge bicolor. Next base: position 369,106 of record JBBMOC010000148.1, read on the forward strand.
TGATCCGGTTGCACAAAAGCAGGATAGGGGAAAGTGGGATATGTTATGGTATAAGTTGCCATGGAGATTTATTCTGTGGAGCTAGCCTGCTGCAGACCAGGCTAAGTTCCAGGATCTATTTAATGTCATCCCTTATCTCAGTCAGCAGTCACCACAAACGGAAACCAGTAGTTATTCCACTGCCCACTACACATTGTTATCACATTCAGTCATTATTTAAACATTTGTGATCATTAATCTCAATCATTGTAGATTTTTAAATTTACTATTTCATATGTCACTTCACTCTAGTCCATGTGAAATATTTTGCAGTTTAGTATTTAATATTTCACTTCAGGAGGTCAAAGGTTATTTCCATCCTGGCTCTTGTCCTGGCATGGGCATGGTTGTAGGCCTGCTGTGCTTCCTGGGGGTCTGCGTACGGTGTTAAGAGAAAAGGCTGGCAGGCGTACCCCCTGTCCCCCAGCAACACACCAGACAATTCACCTGTCAAAACAAAAAGTCAATATCACAACCTCATAAATAGAGCAACACTCTTGACAAAATCAAAGTCATGTTCACCTGAACATTAATGCTGTGAGAGGATTTCCTCTTCACAAAATCCGCCTCACGGGCACCTGAGGGGGATTTTATCCTGACATGTGTGCAGTCCAATGCACCAGTGACATTGGGGAAACCTGTAACACACAGCAATGAGTATCCTACTGTGACTGTTAACAGTTGTCCTGTAATCTGTAGTTTCTCTTACCTGCAGTCCTATAAAGCTCCTCTTTGATGTGGCAGAGTCTTCTGTGGCCAGGGAAGGAGATTCAGAAATCTGACTGCGCTTTCATAGCCAGACACACACTCCGTATTGCACGGCAAACTGCGGCCTTGTTCAGCTGTTCTGCATCGCCTACAGAGTACAGGAAGCCACACAAAGCATCTGCTCCACAGTCAGTGCATGGCTCCGTGCTGAGCGGCGTCGGATCCTGGGACCCAGCAGTCTGCACAGATACCTGATGCCATCTGAAGAAGACCTGGACCTTTCATATAAGTGGTCATCAGGGAAGGCCAGTGGGTCCAACCGGTCCCTGAAGACCCTCTCTCTCCTGAGCACCAGTGCTTCTTCGTCCACCACATCTTTCAAGAATGGGCACGCCATTGTTACAGCCGGAGGGAACACAGCATTTTGGGCCTTTATATAGGCTCTGTCCACTGCCCAACACCTTTGCACCCTCACACCTCACAAGCTGCAAATGGTCATGTCGTTTTCATCATACCTTTTTTTAAGTCATTGTGATACCTACTACCTTAACTGCATTTCAGGGTACATTATGTACCATTCTTCTAGTCTTAGCAATACAGCCAGTGTTTGAACTTCCAACCAATCATAGCACTTAGGTAGGATGGCAGATGGAAATTTCACAGTCTGTGTGCCCAGTGTCATCTCTATGGTAGCCCTAACTGTACATTTATTAAACTAACAGAAACCACCAAAATTCCATTGGATCTTTTATTTCATTTTAACATGTGTCGCCTTCTTGGAGCTAGGGGAGGAAGGCTTAGGAGAATAATGATTAATACACTTGTGTGACAGTCAGCATACAGTGTGCATTGAAGGCATGACTCACCTCCTGCTCAAGGTTTTTTATTTCCAGGTCCAATTTTCTTAATGTCCTCTTTTTTATTTCTGTCTCCAGGGTAAGGTTTTCCATCTTTTTTTTTTGTACTGTAAATGTTGGGCATACAGTCGTCTGATGGCTTGTGAGTTCTGTAAACACATGACAGTTAGCTTAGTGGGAATTTTACATAAAGGGAATGTCCTCCATTAATACTCACTATGTTGCCAGGCTGGCTTTCTCCCTGTACAACATCTGGGTCCTGTTACAGAAAAGACATTTTGTGTGGGCACCAAATGATGACTCCTCACCATTGTAGACTGAATAGTGCTTCCACAAGTTGGAAAACGGCACAGGAGGACGGCTGGCAGTGAGGCACGCTGACGGGAGTCTGGAGCTGGATCTGGAGATGAAGCACTGAGTGAGCACGGAGTGGAAAACAAGTGACAACAGCGTTCATTGAAAAGGTGCAGCGACGTTGATCACAGGAGGTCTGAGGGCTAGAGAATACCGATAGTGATGGAATAATCTGGCGCCGGAGTGACGTCCGGACCAGCCTTATATGGATGGTTGATTGTGAGATTGAGAACCGGTGTGCCTCATCTGCCAGGTCACCGGGAGGGGGTGAGGGAGACCAGCCACGCCTCCTGCCACACACTGAAAGAAGTGAGAAAAAAACGAAAAAAACACACACACAAACCTAAACCATCACACTTTTACTTTTTCTTCACTGTCAAAGTGGGCAATGGCAACAGTGCAAACAGGAAATGCAAGTGGCATTAAATAATCTTCCATTTTCCATGCTGCACTTCTCCTGTGGAAGTTTTAAAAATCAGCCAACCTTTTGGCTTTTCTAGGCAGCCTAACTTTTTTCAGCAGCATTAATCTGACACATCTACCTACAGCATGTAGCGAGTATATCATAGCCCTGTAAATACAAGGAGTACCCTGAGTACCCTCAGCAAAAAGAGCTGAGGGTTTAAGCCAAGTGCAGAAACAAATGACACAACAACAAACTAATTAGTGAGCGTTAGAGGCAGAAGGTGTTTTCAAATTGGAAATGCAATTACTGAACCTATCAACACTGGCACTGCAGGCTACTGTGGAAGACAGGCTGCTTCAGAGAGCGAGCACAGCCACACAGCAGATACACACCACTGAAAACACCTGAAGTCAAGTCTACAGGATTTCACCCACTGGAGGTGAGAGCAACAGCTCTTCCCTAATGAAACCATTATGATTCACAGTAAAACACAGCATGTCGTTGTGTTTCACTGCAATGCTGTTCTGAGATGGACAGAGGAATGGCTTTAGTAAGTGCCAGCAGATCAGCTGCATTCTCTTGTCCAACTATGCACGGGGAGGGGAGGGGCCGGCGCTCCACAGGAGTGAGGCTCACCTGGTGCACCTGGCTGCAGTCGGGTCATTAGTGGGGCTAATTAAGCCTGTTTCTATTGAGCTCCAGTGGCAGGTTACTCCCAGCTCCAGCCTCGGCAGCCTGCGTGCCTCTCACTCCTGGGGAGATCTCTCGCCCTGATCCCGTGCTCCTCGTCACTGACGTGTTGCCTCCAGTGAGTTTCTGTTCCTGCTCAGTCTCAGTTTTCTCTTAGCTTTGTCCCCACTGTGGTGATTTTCTGTTAAACTCAGCTACTGGGCTCCGGCTCTCCTTTTACACAACGTAACAATACTACTGAAATGGGCTAAAACAAAGTAGCACATGTTTCAACGTACATATCACTATTGTGTCACTATTGTAATATATTGTAGGTCCACTGGACCAACCTCTCTTCTACCATCAAAACTGATCTGTGTGTACTTGGCCACACAGAGGCCAGTAGTCAGCCATTTATCCAGCAGACATCGTCCAAGTAACTCTCTGAATCAGGGAGTTCAATGGTGATTAAAAGCATGACTGTTTTTGAAACTGGCTCACAGCTCATTTCTCCTGTGTATCCAGATGCCATCCCAGTGTCATGGTCAACAGACCGGCAGGCAGCATTTGGGTTTGGTGCATCCAAACAGCAGAGGAGGCTCACCTGGGCTTGAGCCCCTTTGACATCACTCACAGAGCTCTTGACCTAATAGAGAAGGAGCTCTCTGTTGACAGCTTCAGCTCCTCCCTGTCACCTGCCTCCTTCCTCCACAGAACTCATGACATTCTGATAGACAGAGGCCTCAGGCCCCCAGGGGGTCTCCAACACCCTCACAGGGGACGCTACAGCTCCTTCTGCTTCCCCATTCACTCATCATCATCATCATCTTCATCATCATCATCATCATCCAACTCCTCCTCCTCAGCATCTTGTGATTCCTGGATGGGTTCCACCTCCTCATGCTCTAACTTTGTGTATTTGCACCACACAGTCAGTCCCAACAGCCTTCACAGCACACAGCAGCTTCCTGGACTTGACAGTACTGCCAGGACATCACAGTGCTGGGCCTTCTCAGCTAAAACTGGATCAGGGAGAGGGGGATTGGGAAATTTAACCTGTACACATACGGTGTCTAACTTAATGTAAATTACTACTGCTTCTAATCATTGTAATTATGTAATGAGTCGTCAGGTAGAATAAGCAAACTGATGCAGTGTCATAAGTTTGGGTTAAAATGTTGAAAGGGTGAAAACAAGTATGACAAGTGTTACATTGTTGGACTGCAGTCGAGGTAGTGAGACATGCAGAATATTCATAACACGCTCATATCAGGATTGCCTGAGCCAGCCCAGTGATGTGTGCCAGTGCCAACAGGAGAACACACACCACTGTCCTGTCAGACCTACCTGCTTGTTTAAACACCTATAAACTACAGATCTCAGAGTGTTTCAATTAGTGGTATAAAACATCTCCAGAGTGCTGCCTTTCTAAAAGAGACAGGATGTTCAGCCTGCTTCAGGATATGCAACGGAACTAGAAAACTCAAAATGCAGTGTATTTTGCTCTGTTGAGTGTTCAGTCTCCAAAGTGACTGTATGTGCAGATAAGTACAGAAACAATAGTACAAGGTTAGCACATCATTAGAGTGCACATTGTAGTGCATCACACTGTGGGTAAACGAATGCTCATTTATTGACCACTTGGTGGCAGCACATGATTTATTGTAGCATTTCTGTGACAGAGCACCGGAGCTGTTCTCTGGATCTGTGCATGTGTCCATATGACCAAGGACAGGCCCCCAGTTGGTTTACCTTTAACTGGACACCTGCTCTGGGAACGGACTGCTGTCCAGAGAGCACTTCACTGTGAATGTCATCACAGATAATGGTTTTGCTTCAGGTCCATGTTTGCAGGCCTGGAAGTGTTGGTAAGAAAAGAGATGGAAAAAGCGAAGCCCCCCATAAATCATCCCTCATCACAGTCCAGACAGATTCGATCACATGCTGAATCTTCCTGGGCTTCCAAGGAAACATGGGATGATGTTTTATCATGGAGGTCAAACAGTGACACAACATTAAGAGAGATGCCTAAAGGCATAGTGCCTAATGTATGATCACAGTTTACTGCATTGGACTGTATTCACAACCTAAACCTATAACTCTCTCAAACCTCCCAGTTCTCTATGGTCAAAGTACATCACTACATCATTTTCTACGATTCCTCCTTGCCATTTTTTGTTGCTCAGTGATTTGCATTAAAGGCCTGGCAGCCTATTGTTTACTGTTCTTTTTTATTTGTTATTTTCAATCGCATGCTCTCTCTCTTTTTCTCTTCTCTTTAAAACTAAATTTTTATCATTTTAAGTTTTGGCACCTTACCTCTAAACTGTTGTAATTGGTCATTTCATTGCAGCACCTGTGCACAATAGCAGAGCTATGTCTCTGCCATTTTGGACCAAAGATGACTAATGTGAAGAAGCTGCTACCATAGCAAATAACTTAATGTGGCTACAAAGAGCTGTACAAAAGCTTCTTTCTATTCTACTGTCCTATATTTAATGCATCTAAGAAAATGACCTCTGTTGAACTATTAACTATTGCCAATTTCCCGGAGGGAACCTCCCAAAGGGATTAATAAAGTACTCATTTTTGGCCATAAGCACTGGAAACCAGTGTGGAAAACTTGATATTATCATTAGATTGTCTTAACACATTTTATGAATTAAAATTATTGTTCACTATTATAAAAACACATCAGACTTTCCTACCATTGAATAGTTGATGTAATGTAGTAAGCACTGTCAATAGACAGTTGTAGTCTTTTCCACACTCATAAGAATACAGTTCTGGGGACACTTTTCTATTGCTATTTTTCGGGGATAATAGGAGTCAAATTTAAATGTAGCCTGGTAATAAAAGGACTGGACTCAGGATCATACACTGTATAAAATATGGACGTAGTGTCCGTGACGTCACCCATAGGTTTCTGAAGAGCAAAAAGAAGCAAATCGTAGTGCGTAGCCATCTTGGTAGCCTACCTCCGGTTACTCCAAATATGGACAAAGAGGTGGAGCGAGGGCGGAGCTGAGGCGGGTCCTATGGGCCGGCTGAATGAATCAGAATCAGAATTCCTTTATTGTCATTATACAGGATGTACAACGAGATTGGAGAGCTTCTCCTTTCAGTGCAATAGTTAAGTTACAAAAGTATCAAAAATAGTATAAGTAAGAAAAAAGACAGATATATACAAGATGAGATGCAGACTTGTGCACAGCACAATTGAGGCTCAGTGTATGATATGAGGTAGATGGTAAATATTGACGGTAATAGTCCAGATTCCTCTGTTGTTCACATAATATTGCACAGGAGCAGATATATATTGCACAGTCACCAGAATATGTATTAATTTAGTGCAAATAATGAATGGGTTCTAGTGCAAATGATGAATGGTATATACAGTAAAAGTCACATATGAATGTATTGCACCATGTATTGTTAAATAAATAAATATGTAAATATATTTCCGAGGTAGTTACAGAGGCAGTGATGGAAATATTGCACATTTGCATTACAGTAGTGAGCGGGCTCGTTGTATGTCTGAGTTCAGGGTGGTGATGGCTCTTGGGAAGAAACTGTTTCTCAGTCTGTTTGTTCTTGCTCTGATGCACCTGTAGCGTCTGCCAGAGGGCAGCAGGTCAAACAGCTGAGCACCGGGATGTGAACTGTCCTTGATTATGTTCCGAGCTCTGCTGAGGCACCGGGTGGAGTAGATGTCCATCAGGGAGGGGAGAGGGCAGCCGATGATACGCTGTGCTGCCTTGACTGTCCTCTGAAGCCTCCCTCTGTCCACCTCAGTGCAGCTCCCGTACCACGTGGAGACGCAGTAGATCAGCAGGCTCTCGTCCACCTATTGGCTGAAAAAAGCCGCTGAAAAAAGCCGCTTTATTCCAAATAATCAAACTAGCTACGGCTAACCAGCTAGGTTAAATGCTAAATATCGTTGCTAGCCGGCTAACCCCACGACGATCTCTTTCCCAAACTCAGTGACTGGAATTAGCCAGGGTGATGCCGTTTAGACCGTCAGTGGCTAGTTGTCAATCAAAGTGGTGCCACTTGTGCAAAATGATGTATGCTGTATATTTTAAATGAACGCCTTATAAAAAAAT
>JBBMOC010000148.1:413155-440953 GCA_037975185.1 Centropyge bicolor
CACACACACACACACACACACACACACACACACACACACACACACACACACACACACACACACTCACGCACACACACACGCACTCACGCACACACTCACGCACACACACACACACACACACACATACACACTCATACACACACACTCACACACACACACACACACACACACTGCACAAAATCATTCAGACTGTGCAAAGTTAAAAACTGTCAAGAACTGTTTAAAGGATTAGAAACAGCTGTAAATATAAATATAGCTGCTGTACAAACAATGCAATATAAGATTACAACAGATGGGTCTATGCAATGGTTAAAAACTGCTGTGAATGTAAACAGCAGAAAGAGTGCAGGTGGTCATTACAGTGCTTGGGCACTAGAGTGGTGTGAATGTGCATATGAGAGTGTTGACCCCTCCCATTGTAAAGTCCACATGTTCATGGAGTTTTGGGGGCACTGACTGAGAGCAGGGTCAAAATATAACACGTTAGACTCGGGTAGATCTCTGGATTGGAGACAGTGGTTGTACTGTTGGATTCGCTTCACAGCTCCTCCCTCTGGACTGAAGCTTGATCTGTGGGCACTGATGAGTCACTGGGCCTGGGGGCCTGTGGTCACCACACTGGACCCGGGTGAGTCCGTCTAATCCACAGTGCTGGAAACGCAGAAGTGTAACGAGGTGCATGCGGGACGAGGCTCTGTGTTTCTGCAGCGTTCCCACCCTGCTCATTATAATTAGCTGTACTTCCCATCAGTCTTTCACAACCAGAGCGAGTGACTCCACAGCAATGTCTCCATCTCTTCACTCCATATTCATGTGAGACGGTCCGTTTGTGAATGAGCCTGTCCCGTCAATCAGCAGCCTCTTCACCACATCTAAACATAGACACACACTGATTCCTCCTCTAATGATTATCACCAGTTTCCTGAGCTCAGCATCCGACAGCAGGAGAACACACAGGAAGCTGTTCCATGGATAATGAAAGCTCGTTGGTGGCAGTGTGATGAGTCTACAGTTTCCCACAGGCCACGCCTCCATCAGCAGCGAAGCCTCCGCCTCAGGAATAAGTGCAAGTGTCGACCTTTCTCTCGTCACATTTGAACATAGATTGCTTGCAAATGGGAGTTTTCCACAAGGGGGACCTTGCTAAGGTGCTGACTCATACACTGTATAAAATATGGACGTAGTGTCTGTGACGTCACCCATAGGTTTCTGAAGAGCAGAAATGAAGCAAATCGTAGTGCGCAGCCATCTTGGTAGCCTACCTCCGGTTACTCCAAATATGGACAAAGAGGTGGAGCGAGGGCGGAGCTGAGGCGGGTCGAATGAACGCTATTGGCTGAAAAAAGCCTCTTTATTCCAAATAATCAAACTAGCTACGGCTAACCAGCTAGGTTAAATGCTATATATTGTTGCTAGCCGGCTAACCCCACGACAATCTCTTTCCCAAACTCAGTGACTAGAATTAGCCGGGGTGTCGCCCTTTAGACCGTCAGTGGCTAGTTGTCAATCAAAGTGGCGCCACTTAGATTGACAGATATGAATTGTGCATAATGATGTATGCTGTATATTTTAAACGAACGCCTTATAAAAAAATTCGCCCCCCCCCAGAGTTGTCATGGAGTAGAAAAACAGCTTATGAGACTAGAGCCATGTTTTGAACCAGGCTGTAAATATGTTTTTTTCTGTGGTAAAATCGGACATTTTAACATGGGGCTCAAATATAATTGACTCCCTTCTGCAGCCTGCTCTAGTGGTTATTCGAGGAACTGCAGCTTTTTTGCACTTCCGCATTGGCTTCATGTTTCAGTGCTGGAGGTTGCTGCTTGTGCTGACTACATGACAGAGTTCACCTGCTGGGCTGATGTCATTAGCAGGGTTTAGCATTAGCTAGCTAGAAGAGCAGTGCAACACCACAGCAGCTGGCTCACTCAGGACTGTGCAGCTGTGTGAAATGTGATGGTCTCTGTGAGCTGATGCTTGTCTATGTCCAAACAACACTAGACACAGTACAACTGAATGTGTGTGCCATTTTTATCTGCTAGCTTAATATGCTTCATAATGTCACCGAGCAGCTGTGGACAGTGTGTTGCCAGATCTCACAGCAGTGTGCTGCTGAGACAAAGACATCTCTTGTTCAGAAGATGTGTGGATTGTGAAAAATGTGTCCAATATTTACTTTGGCAACTATCAGGTAAAATAATGTAAAGGGGGGTAATAACATCTGCAGTGTGTTCATCTTCAGAGGAACGTGTTAGCCTCTGACAAAGATGCAACAATATGGCGTCCAATAATTCCTGCACTGTACACACGCTGCTGATCATTGGATCTGCTTAGATCAAAGTGAAGCCCTGAAGGAAGACATCTGGAGGTTTTTATAGAAATGCTGAAAATAACCCCAACCCCCCATCTCCAGCTCCGTCTTCATCTCCAGCTAACACACACACACAGAGACTTATTTCACTGTCCCCATGGCGACACAGCATTGACATACCTAACCCCCCCCCCCCCCCCCCCACCAGTCTGGACCCCAGGGGACCTCAACTTTGTCCCAACCATGACAGGATGTGGAGATAACACTGAGGATGGAGCACACACACACATTCATTAGTGCAAGGTGTAGCGCCACCTGTGTTAGATATGGATCACATACTTTAAATGAGTGACAGTGGGGAGTGGGTTGAGTGGGCTTTGGAGTCTGTGTAATGAAATGTAAAAAAAAAAAAAAAAACCCTCAAAGGGAGTGTCAGGGAGACGTCATCCTCTTTAATTATCACCTCAGGTCTTAAAGGGATTCAGATTCACATGTGTCATGTGAGGTGTTGTGAAAGCTGGAGAGATGATCTCCACCCATGGTTACAGATGCTAAGCTGCCTAGCAACCACTGACACATTTCAGCATTGAACTGCATTCACAGAGCCCATCGGTGAGTGCTGGGGGGCTCATGGCTCCAAAGCTATCTCCCTCTACCTTTTCTCTATTACACCTGAAAATACCACTGAAGAAAGTCAGAGTGAAATCAGCTCTGGGAGTAAATATGAACTGAGTGAAACATTTGAATTTCTCTCCATCTATTGATTCTTTGTAGACTAAACAAACAAGCCTTCTTGTGGACAAAAACACAAGCTCTACCATTCAATCTAAAATGATGTCTGTGATGCATGGAGTGCTCGAGTACATCCCAGATTTCATGACACTGACATGTCTTTAAAAACCAGAGAACATGTCGACTGACTGATTCATGCATGACAACATTTCAAGGGAAGGAAAATATTTCTCAGTATCATTGTGAGAATAAAAGAAGATCATTTAGATTTAACCATCTGAGTTTTTTCTGCCTTTCCAGAATCAGGTGGTTGAATCATAATCATAATTCAGCAGAATCTAAAAGTCCTCAAAAGACACTAGACTTCATGGAGCATGTGATATGTGACATTAAAGTTACACCCCCTCATTGTGTTACCATTAGAAGGGTACTCCATTGAGTTTGTGTTGTACTCCTATTTCCCACAATGCAACTCAATGGAGTGTCTTTGATCCACGGTGTGCTAAATGCCCACAGTGTTTTTAATCACATCACAGTGTCAAAATCAATGAGCTGTACCTTTTAAAGTTGTTTCTTCAAACAAATCTTAAACACAGACAGCTCACACACACATGTTCAGTGTGTCAGAGACTGGTGGGTTGGGGGGGGTGGTCCTACCTGACCAGCTTAGCGAGATGAAAGCAGCGCCCCTGGAAGGCTTTTAAGCAGCACTGAACTGATGCTTCTCTCCAGTTAAATCCCTGTCATCCTCATGCAGCCTGCTCACCACATCATCCAGCACCAGCCACATCAGCCTGATGACACAGAGTGGGAGGGTTCGACTGCGGAACAATTAGCCTCAGCCACAGCCTTCAGCTGCTGCCTGGATTATACACTGTCACTCACTGACAGCTCCTGCTCCCTTTGGAAGGAACTAAATCCAAGCTAAGCTGCAGCAGGAGAGCAGCCTCCTTCCATCCTGTCCTCCCGAGAAGACACTGTCAAACCGGGGGGGGGCAGTGATACTGTGTGCTCTGTGCTGCTGCTTTGATGTTCAGCAGTAATAGAAAAGGGGGGGGGGGGTTCCAGGCTGCCGGTGCCACCGTGAGGCGCTGACAGAAACAAATGAGTATCATGTTCATCACTGAGTCTTTGAAGCAGCGTCAATGTCTCCTCACTGCTTCCTCAAATCTGTGTGATCTGTGCCTGTCTGAGCACGATTTCACCAACTTTCTGAAAGTCAACACGAGGCTAGCGTGGGTGGATCAGGTCCAGGGCGTCTCCCAGGTTCACCAGCAAACCATTAAAGTGGACCTGCTGAGCAAACAGCACATGTAGCCCTCATCCATAACAGGCAGCAGCTGCTCCTCCAGTGGCTGCTGCACACTGACATGTCAGAGCTTTCTGCAGGTCTTCATTTTCAAGTTTACAGCACATTCTACTCCAACAGGTCCAATATTTTGCCTCGTGTGTGTGTGTGTGTGTGTGTGCAGGATGTCCACAGTGTGAATGCTGAGAGTATCATTCTTTAGTGTTCTTAATACTGACAGCTAGAGAGGTGCTAGTTTAGACTCTTATTATCTTATTATCTTCTCCTTCTTGTTATAGTAAATTCATATTATTCCAACGTTTATATAAGAGCCAGCACATAGTTTTTATTGAAAGCATTAATTGGGTGAAATATCAGTAAACAGTACTTTAATGGAACACAGGTAACTGGCCATGGTATGAGCATGACAGTGCAGTCTGACCTATGTGGATATATAAAATGATCTGTCCCAGTGTTTCAGGTTACTGACTGACTGACTGACTGACTGACTGACTGACTGCCTTGTTTTGGATAACCCATGGCACAGAAAGACAGCTCGCCCATCCTAAGGCCATTTCACACAAACACTATGACTATGCCCTAAATCCATTTATCACTCTTTCATTGAATACATAATAGTTTCCTCTATAACCAGTAGTTAGATTTTCAAACTCTATAATTATCATTTTGCACCATCACTGACAGGTGTAGAGTCATAGCACTGTCATTTACACATACATTTAATGTGCTGCGTTGCATTGTGGGAGTCATGGAAGAAAGTACATGGACACTAGGAAGAGTGGATAAATTTCACCGTCAGATCTTGGACACTTATAAAATAGTGGAGAGTAAACATGGTGCATTGGAGCGCTTGTTGGGATTAGAGTAGAGGGTATTACTGAATCTCAAAGTCAGTGGGTGCAGTGAGCTGGAGGATTTGTTCTGTGGATTTGGAGGAGATCTTTTTCTGTGATCCTCCCCCTGTTTTGTCATTTATCTCTTTTTTTCCTTTAACATTTCTGATACATGTGTTGACTGCAAAATGATCAATTACTGGCGATGTATTAATTCTTGTCATTTGATCACTGAATGTTGTTTATAATGACGTATGATGGCAGTTCTTTAGGAAAAGTCAACATGTGTCATCCTGTAGTGTCAGAGCTGTTTCTGACAGCCCTTCAGAAAGAGACAGGAAGCAGTTTCATGGAACTGATGAACGTAGTGTGTCTGAAGTTTGACTGTGTGTTAGATCTAACTCTTGGTCAGGCTGGCTGCAGAACAAAGGACTCATTAGAAGGGCCAAAGACTCCCCAGATCAAGGCCTATATGTAGTCTCTCACTCGTGGGTCTCAGTGATTTGGACGTCCACTGAGTTCACACACTCAGAGGACGCAGCTTAGTTCACTCACTGTTCCCTTATTTCTTGTTTTTTCAGTTATAGGAACGGAGTTATTACACACTGAGGTGGTGTGAGGATAGGCTCAATAATGACATTAAGCATGTCTGACTGGAGAGGCTGACCTTCCTGCCATAAATATGAGCTATGTGTTTTCTACAATTTTACAATTTCATTTAGCAGATTTCATTTGTATTGCACCAAACCACAACAAAAGTCATGTTGGTTTCACTTTGTAATAATAAGTTATGAAATGATATTTTACAGTTGCAGTGTCATGTTCAGCCCTGGGTAACGTCTGCAGCCGTCCACACTGCCCCGGCAGCTTGTCTGCATTAAAGAGGCCGACCCTGATGGACCACCTGCTGTACAGTGCTGTCACTGCCAGTGAGGTTATGGCTTAATGACGAACACTGCCATAACACAACTCCTCTCAACAACACCACACAGTTTTCATGAAGACATTCCCAGCTGTGCTGCGTTCAACACGGTGACGTCTGAGGCTGTTTCCAGTTTCCCTTTACACAACAGAGAAATTGTACTGTTTTAATTGATGGACTTGGACAGCCCACCGACTTCTGTGTATTCACCAAGTAAAAAACTACATTAATATTTCTTGTACATGTGATTGTGCTGTATCTTCTTCCCTTTATGTTATGATTCAACTAACTGTGAACTTTTACCTTTCCACTACATGAAATTGTTGCTGAGCCCATCCACAGCAGTATTGCTTAGCTTCCGTGTCGATATTTCCATCTGCTTCTCTAAACTGGGAGCATCCTGACCCAAATCTACTGCACCTCATACAAAGCCTCTTTACAAAAACATGGAACTATCCCTGTCAGGCCACTCATCCTGACACAGCTGCCAGGTGCTATTCAAGGTTTATTGAAGGTGTTTAATGGTAATAATGCAGTTAAAAAGTCAGTAAATTAATGGTATTTTTCTGCAGAAATTTCTGTAAATGTAATGTATTCACATTATTATTATAGACTTAAAACACTATTTCTCTCATCAAAAATACACCTGGAAAATATTGTGTTTAATTTACAGTTAAAACGCTAATGATGTAATCACAAATGCAGTACTTTGAATTTATTGTGCTTTTTTTTTTACAGTTACAACAATACTACTGTAACATAAAATACAGTAAAATACAATAAGTAATTACTGTTGTATTTTACATCAATCCTATTGTAATATAAACCACAGAGCATAATAACTGCTGTGTTATATTTTACTTTACTTCACCCCAACATAAAATACAGTAAATTACAATGACTGTGTTTAATTCTACAGTTATCGTGCTGTGACTTTTGTTTTTTACAGTAAGTTACTCGTCAATTGCTGCCAGTTAATTACTGTGGATTTCACAGTAGGTTTGTTACAGTATACATACATAGTATCATCCACTGGCCTGAATATGCTCTAGACCAGAAACCTGTTCCTCCTGTGCTTTGTGGGGCAGAGCTCTGTGGAAGGAGGCGGGAGCAGACTGGCAGCAGAGCAGTCCTCTGTGGTTTGAAGCAGAGAGGAGCTTCTCCCCATCTTGCTACCTGACAGCTGAGGACTAGTCACACGGAGACAGTGACAGTTTGAGGTCAAAGCATGTTTCCACTTGGCTCAGTGGCCAGGCAAGTGGAGAGCTACACCATGCCCAGAGGAACAGCTTATGAATGGCAGGTATCCTAAGAGTAGACAGACCCCCTCTCCATTCCTCTGACAGCGCTTGTATCCATGTTGATAGGATCTCAAACAGAGGCAAACAGTGCTAAGCAGAGGTAACCCTTCACATACTCTGTGTATTTTCCCTTCACTGGATTAACGTATGGTGGTAACCTGACCTGCCTCTGAAAGACCGAACTCGCTGGAAACACACCAGAAAACACCTATGGACAGCATCCATCCTCTGAGGAACACAGCAAATTTAATTTCATCTTCAGTTTCCAAAGGAGTTCTTCAGTCACTGTCATGCTGCTCAAATGTCCATTTAAATGTGACAATGGCACAATACAGAAGGTCAGGGGACAACAAACAGGTGAGCCTTGACATTCACCATGACACAATAAAGTTCACAGCTAACTGGTCAGAAGACACTGAAATACTTGGAAGTATTTTATAGGTGGTGGCCAGATGAATGGACAGATGCAGTTCCACATAATTACACCATCAAAGAGAACACGTCATTGGCCAGAAAATGGCCTGGTGCTTAAAGTGATTTCAAGTCTTGGTTTGATTCCTGCAACAACCACATTCCTACCAAAACAAGGAAACACTCAGCAGGAACGTCAACACCAGGACAGCATTGTGTGTGTGTGTGTGTGTGTGTGTGTGTGTGTGTGTGTGTGTGTGTGTTCCAGAGAGACAGATTTAATACCTTTGGTCTTGAATAGTGCTACATTGATAACTGTCACTGTGAGCTCAAGGGAGGAGGAGTCGAGCACATATAAAGACAGAGATTTCTGCTCCGATATATCCACTGTGGAGTGAAACCTACTCATTTCTATAGACAAATAAGATGATACATTGTCAGAGATGAAAGAAAGAGACTGTAGCAGACTTACGTAGAGAGTGCCACTCGTCCTGCCTTATCGTCTTGGTGATGTTGTAGGAGAGGTTTTTGGGTATTGTAGCCGAGGAGTAGTGATACTTAATGTAGGAGCACCTTGCGATGGAACCTGCAGAGAAATAAACAACGGCACAAACAACACTTGACGTGAGGGTAATGACATAAAATCCACAGTGATGATATAGTATAGATACAGAGTCATGACTCAGGCAGAATGGCTGTGTCTGCAGTATTGATGAAAGACCCAGGGACTGAGAGATCTGCCCTAAAACAACAGCAGTTTGCTGTTGTATGACGCCTTGTTGTGTCAACGCTGAAGGACTCTTTCAACACACGTTTCAATTACCTGCAACTCTGACACAATGGCTGTCAGAGAAACGATGTGTTCTTCAAAAGCTACTAACTAATCAGTCAAGGAATTATTCAGAGTATAATTAGAAATGTCTGTGAGAGTCCCCTGGCCTGGTGACGTGTATGGGATTCCTAGATAAGATGTTTCACTGACGATGTTCAGCTGAGTTAAACTGACAGTCAGAAAGATGATGGAGACGTACTGAGCTGAAGAAATACCAAAACTTCACCAAAGCTAGTGGCAGATCAAAAAAAATTCATATGAAATGGTCTCTATTAAACCATAGCAGAAGACGAGCACACATTGAGATAAGATAAGATAAGATAAGATAAGATAAGATAAAGCTTTATTCGTCCCACAGTGGGGAAATTCAAGTACAGCATCAAGGGGAGAGAAGCAGTAAAAAGAGCAATTTAAACAGGCTAAAAGAAAATATTAACAAATGTGAAGTAGAAATTCACACAAGACTTTCATTATTGGAGTAAATATGAGATATGAAATATTAAATACTAAAATA
This sequence comes from Centropyge bicolor, assembly GCA_037975185.1. Classification (NCBI taxonomy): domain Eukaryota; kingdom Metazoa; phylum Chordata; class Actinopteri; family Pomacanthidae; genus Centropyge; species Centropyge bicolor. The sequence goes on from JBBMOC010000148.1 coordinate 422,321, forward strand.
CTAAATATTACCCTTTAATAGAATGAAGTGAAATATAAATGATCACATCCTAAACACAAACCTTGAGTAGAATGAAATGAAATATGAAATACTATTCAAGAAATTGCAACACTGGATAGAATGAAGTATTGCACAGTGAAGTATTGCACAGTGAAGTATTGCACAGTGAAGTATTGNCCCCTGGGCAGGGAACGACCTGTGCAACCCTGTCGGCTTTAAGAGACAGGCCTCTGCTGATTTCACTAACCACCGGTCAGCTCATCACAGAGGCTGGTTAGCACTAATCTGTCCTGGGCAGTGGAGTCCTGGAGCTGGGCGGATGTCTCTGACGGACTGGCAGTGGGAGGGGTCAATAAAAGTGATGACTCTGACTCGTCACAACAATCCACCACCGTTCAGGAAGTCAATCTGAAGTCAAATGAAAGTGTGCTGACACAGTAGGTTTAAAGGCTGTTCCTCCAGCTCTTCCATCTATTCACAGCAACATTTAACATTCAGGTCATCAAGCAAAACGACACAGAGAACGTTTCCCTCCTCCCTGCCTGTAGGCACCAAGACCCTGCCTCAGTCGAACTCTGTCCTCCTGCTGGATCTGCTCCCACATGGTGCTGTGCTAAATGAAACAGTGGAACTGCTCTGAACACTGTCCAGTCCAACCAGTCGTCCTGGTGAACTGGAGGGAGGGGATGAGATGAGAGCAGTGTCCGGACAAGTGGTGAGAAAGGTTGAGCAGGTGAAGGAAGTGTTCTGGCACATTTCTCATGAGCCAAAGACTCAATGACTCAATGTGTTTGCTCCTCATAAGGGGACCACAGACACAGACTCTACATAGACAAGGCAACATAATACCAACAAATAAAAGACATCAAGAACTGCAGATGAACACTCTTCTGTAGTATGGAATCATTTGATTTACCATATTCTAATATGTCATGTTTTGGTATTCTGTGTCTACACAAATACACAAGCACAACATTAAACTGCACTACAGCGCAGTATTACCACAGTTCTTCTGAGTCAGAAACAGGATGCCCTGCACTGTGATGTGAAGCCCCCCCTCATATATTTACCTACTGTACTGTAGGGCTGGGTGAGTCAGCAGAAAGCTTGACCGTGGGCGAGAGACTCCGTCATCACAAGGACATCCTCCTCTCTTTATTTCATATAGCAGCACGTCTCAGACATGTCCACTGCAGCTCAACTGGAGTCCAGGACAAACCTCACATGTGCCACACGGTCCACATACAGCAGTGGCAGTGCTGCCGTGCACTGAGGCAGAACTAATTAACTGAGCACCTCTTCATTTCCTCTGCACACTCAGAAATGATGAGCTTAAAGTCACTGGTTGTTTCCCCCAGTTTTAATAAAACACAGGCTAAAGTCACAGCCATACACTGTATAAAATATGGACGTAGTGTCAGTGACGTCACCCATAGGTTTCTGAAGAGCAAAAATGAAGCAAATCGTAGTGCGCAGCCATCTTGGTAGCCTACCTCCGGTTACTCCAAATATGGACAAAGAGGTGGAGCGAGGGCGGAGCTGAGGCGGATCGAATGAACGCTATTGGCTGAAAAAAGCCGCTTTATTGGAAATAATCAAACTAGCTACGGCTAACCAGCTAGGTTAAATGCTAAATATCGTTGCTAGCCGGCTAACCCCACGACGATCTCTTTCCCAAACTCAGTGACTAGAATTAGCCGGGGTGACGCCCTTTAGACCGTCAGTGGCTAGTTGTCAATCAAAGTGGCGCCACTTAGATTGACAGCTATGAATTGTGCATAATGATGTATGCTGTATATTTTAAACGAACGCCTTATAAAAAAATTCCCCCCCCCAGAGTTGTCATGGAGTAGAAAAACAGCTTATGAGACTAGAGCCATGTTTTGAACCAGGCTGTAAATATGTTTTTTTCTGTGGTAAAATTGGACATTTTAACATGAGGCTCAGATGTAATTGACTCCCTTCTGCGGCCTGCTCTAGTGGTTATTGGAGGAACTGCAGCTTTTTTGCACTTCCGCATTGGCTTCATTTTTCAGTGCCGGAGGTTGCCGCTTGGTAGCAGCATTACTGAAGCCTGGTTCAAGCCTACTTGAGCCAACAGGATATGATTGGGCCTGACCATTAAGGGCTTTGTAGGAGGAGAAGGATATTAAATTCTGGATTTTACAGGGACTCAGTCTAGAGAAGCTAATATTGGAGAAATTTGACTTCTTGTCCCAGTTCTTGTCAGGACGGTTGTGGTGGCATTCTGGATCAGCTCAAGATTCTACAGAGACTTACTGCGACACCCTGATGTGAAGAAATCACAATAACTGAGCCTGGAAGTAACAAATGTATAGAGTGGTTATTCTGCATCTTTTTGAGATAATATTTTCTTACCATGTTGAATAAAGGTAGTCCTTGAAGTTTGTTTTATTTTAGTGCCGCCCTCACTGCTGCAGCTACTGCTACTGTGTCTGACCCTGCTTCTGTGGCCCCACCAGTGCTGCTACCACTGATAATGTGACTGCGACTACTACCAGTCCTGTTACTGCTACTGCCACCATTACTGTCATTACTACGACTGCTGCTGTCTACTTAGACCTTCTGGAGACTGGGGATACGCTGGGGGACCTTGGACTGAAGACCTTAGTACTTTTAAAATCCTGCTAGTTGTGAGGTCATGTTGAATGTAAATCCAGTATATTATGTAAATACAGTAGTTATTATATTCTCACTATCCAACAGTTTAGTAGAGCAGAACTCCTTTGAAGCTCTGTACCTTGTCTGCTGTTACCATTTGTTGTAGCAAGAGCATAATTCTCAATTTTGAGGGATTTTGGCAGGTTAAAGATCAGAGTAAAGCACCACAAAGCTTTCTCTCCACATCCTGTTTCACTTTTATTCCATTTTAATCTCCACAGTCAAATCACAGGCAGATATATATATTGGATCATTTGCATCTACATCCACTCACTGGCGTGAGCTGCTGACACACAGACACATAACTAAACCTTGGTCGTTCATTTCTTGTCCATTTGAATAAGCCAGTGCTGTTTTTATATAAATAAAGAAGCTAATTGTTGTTAAGAATTTTTGTATATATATGCATGTATCATATCTCTTTACTTTCAAATTTAACTTAATATTTAACAATTCTAAAACTCTAATCCCTCCATGCTCATTCATTTCTCTGCCATTGGTGGTGATGACACTTCAGCTGTTCGGCCAAATCACCAATATCCATTTATCTCCTCATCTGTGAGGCATCTTCCATAAGCCAGATCAGTATGTAGATTTATGGCAGCAGGAGGGTGAGGGGGAGATGCAGTGGTAGCAGGTCAACACAAAACACTAAACCCTCCATTTTCAGTTTGCCATTGACACTATGAGAGTAATAGTGTGTGTTTTTGACTGTAGAGTGGGTGAGTGTGGGTTATTCAAACAGTGGTAGCGTGATGATGACCTATGCTTTTTTATTGTCAAGAAATCTGATGAAAAGACCCAAATAATAATATATGTGTCCTGTATACTGTGCATGTGTCCAGGCCTGATCAATCTTCTTCCTCTGTGCAATCGGCCTCCACTCATTTCCAAAACTATTAAAAACACATGAATGAGCCACACTTTTGCACTGGGTGACATGTTCCTTCATGACCCTGTACACACACACACACACTGTAGTTTATTTTGACTCAGTCCCACATGAACTACATTCGCTGTCTCGCTGCCCCAAATACTCACTAGAGCACCAAATGTGGATTCATCTGCTGCTGATAGTCCCCAACAAATGCAGCTTTCCCTCCTGAAAGTTACGCAATATTGCGGCCTAGAATCAGCAATCTAGAATCATTGACATTGATAAAAGTTTGAAAGTCCAGTTTAGTTCTTTTGTGAACAGGTTTTGAGACAATAGGGCAATACAATACAACATTAGGCCCTGGGCATAGGTGTCCCAAAAACCCCAAAGCTTCCTACCACACAGATATTATAGAAATTACAACTGGGCACTATACAAAATATTATATGAAATCACAAACGGAAAGCTGTGGTGCAGAATAAATTATCTGTCATTGGAGTGATTCTGCTGTCAAACATATTAGAATTGCTTTCCCCTTATAATTATAAGGGGATTCATCAGTCAACATTAGACTTACTGGAAAAATATGTCAAATCCGGCAGATATTTTAAGACGAAACTGGGACTGAGAATGGGAAAATGTGAGATTGTGGTGGAGACACTTAGATTTAGTGTTTTTTATGTAGTCACCCTCTTCTCTTTATGTTCACTGCAACACCAGCATCTCATTGTTTGTGTTCAGTCTCGAACCAACTGGTGTTGATCATGTTGAAGTTTGCATATGTTTGTTTTCTGACTGTGTGACTGGGCTCAATATGTGGCTGTCTGTAGAAGCAGCGAAGTGATTCTCATACTTTTTGTCACAAAGAGAATCTCCAGGAGAAGTGAAGGGGAAAGATAAAACAGCAGGCTACAAAGTGGTTTGGGACAGAAAATGGGAAGAATGAGAAAAAAGAAGGGTGGCAGTGGAGACGAGGATGTGAGAGAGGAGGGGATTAGGCAGGAGTGGGAGAGTCAGTGGTCGGGAAGGTGAGCCCTCCTCATCTTGCACCATCTGTTGTGGCTCTGTGAGGAAAACGCTCCTCAGGTCCTGATCAAGACATTCATGGTCCCGTCCAGGCAGAAAGAGCAGGGAGAGATTGGATTACCGTGAACACCAGAGGCCTTGTATCATAGAGAGGGCTAATTTAGACACTGCAGGAGGCCAGAGGTGCCTGCTTCCTGCCAACGAGCCCACTGACAAAGCTGCTCTGCTAATTGGCTCATGGAAGTGGTGGAGGGCGAGCTACTGGTTTGCCTAGGTGTTAGCCTTCAAGGTTTAATTACTGACAATGAAATGAAGAGGACCACTAACTGTGTTGCATTTTATTTAGGAAATTGATTCCCTATAAGTAGTTTGCTTTTTTGTTTGTTTGTTTGTTTGTGTGTTTCTGTAATTTGGGATGTCAGACATGACAAATTGGGACTGAAAACTATGAGTTTTAGAATCTGCTTACCAGACCTCTGTAGCCCGCTGCCAAACAGCCGAGTCCAGTTGCATTGTGGGTGACGATGATATGGATCTGATGTTGGAAAGGTGTGCAAGGGAGGGGGTTTCAGAAGTGGAGCACTTTGAAGCAGACTGAGGCCTTAAAAGCACATTTTGGGTCACAGTAATAGTCTAAAGAAGCTAATGGTGTAATGAGCCCTACTGACTGACTGTGAAGAGAGAGAGTTCCAGGAGTTGTTTGAGAGACAGACAACTGACAAACAGAGCTGAAACACAATCGAGTTATTATTTCCAAGGTTACAGACTTGTACATGTATGCAAAATTCTCTTTCTGTGTTTTCACATATAAAGTGAGGTGGAGGGAGGGACAAAGGTTCGTTGCCAGAACAGAACACCAACAACCTACATTAGGGCCAAGATATCCACTTTACTGATCAACCTCGACCACTGAAGCCTCAGATTAGCTTTTGATGAGCCTTACAATCTGTTTTTCTCCATCTCCCTCTATGATACCTGGAGGTATCAGCATGGACAGGAAAAATGACCAATAACTCTGTCAGTGTACTTAGGGCATGTTTCTGTTGTATTAAGATGAATGTTATCTTTGAACTGGTTAAATCTGCAGCCAGGTTGTAAGGTCGCGGTACAAGCCTTAATTCACAAACATTTTGGATGCTGTATAAAATATAAATGAAAACAGAATGCAATCATTTGCAAATCCATTTCAACATTTATTCAATTGAAAACAGTACAATATATTTTCACCTCGTCAACATCGTTGATTTTATATATATGCTTATTCTGAATATGATGCCAGCAACTTGTTCCAAAGAGTTGGGACAGGGTAAAGAAGAGGACTGGGACAGACCTGTTGGTAACATTCCTCAGGTAAATTTGTGACACAGGACAATATCATGATTAGGTAGGACAGGGATATCATTATCATTGAGAAGCCAGTACATGGCGAGGTTAATGCAAGTAGTCAGTTTCAGAACAACATTTCTCAAGGCATTAATCCACTTTACAAACTATAATTTCATCAAATGATTCTGAGAATCTGGAGAAACCTCTGCACGTAACGGACAAGGCTGAAAACCAATACTGAATGCCTGTGACCTTTAATCCTTCAGCTGGCAGTGCATTACAGTGACAACTACTGTGTAAAGGATATCACCACACTGGATCAGGAACACAGTGAGAAACTCAATACTTCAATAAACACAGCTCATCGCTGCATCTACAAATCCAGGTTTAGACTAATGCAAAGCAAAAGCCATATATGAAGAAGAAGAAGAAGAAGAACTTCTCTGGGCTCGAGCTCATCTGAGATAGACTGACACAGAATGGAAAGGTGTGGCCTGGTCTGACAAGTCCACATGTCAAGTGTGACTAAAGGAGTGCTCTCTGTGAAGCTCTTAAAAAGTCAACAATTAGTGTCCTTAGTTCCCAAAGGCTTACTGAGTGTTTACAGTTTTTCTCAGTCGCTTTGGTGCATTTCTCACATCACTATTAACATTTGCACAGCAGTTAGTGCATTTCTCAAAACAATTAGTACAAACTGCAAAACCTAGTAGATAACCTGCTCAAAATGGATTGTTCATTCCTCAAAAGCAAGTATTCATGTCAATGAAAGTGTCAGTGTCAACAAAATGAAAAGTCCTGACACCATTGTTCATGAACAAGACAGTCAAATGGCTTAGTCGTGTTTTCATTATGACAGTTTGCTCTGGAGGTCTTTTCAAATGCAAAAAGTCAGATCTTGGTGACACCACCTGAAAATGCTCAAGACAGCACTATACACTGTTTGCACAGCCATTTGCGCACAACTGTAAACAATACTGCAGTACATATTGGAACGGAACATACAACATACACAGTACTGCAAATCATTCAAGCACATGCTTCAAACCACTGTCTGAGCAGGTCTGAGAGGTGAAAACACACATTACCCCAAACAACAACATACGTGTTCAGGTGGTCTCCAGTTAGACCCCTGTCATTCTCAGGGATCATGTCCCTGTAAAGAGAGTCTAACACAGTCAGCAGATGTTGTGTGTTGTATGGACCAAGACGGGGGAGATGAGTGAGGAGGCCATTTTCTGAGATGGCTGCACACAGTGTAACATTCCCTCCTCGCTGGCCTGGGACATCTGTGGTTGCTCTCTGTCCAGTACAATCCCTTCCACACTGTCGACCTTTTGCCAGATTGAAACCTGTCTCAGGAATAAAATGATAAAGAAATGTATCAAATTTGCTTGACAGGTTTTGACAACTAGTTCAACATTTTTGTATGTAATGACTCAAGCAATGAAATGAGGACTATTAGTTTTACAGGGAATGACTATTCAGCATTAATAAGTATAGTTCATTTTGACTGACATGACATAAGCAAATGATCATGTTAAAAAACAGCAGAGAATTGTATGAAAGCAACTGATGCATGTCCAAAGGATTTGCAATTTGTTGGAAAGAATGAGAAACTGCTACTATGATGCACAAATGACTAAATGTTGTGGAGGTTGAACAAACAGTTATGAGAAATTTAATTCTGATCAGAGAAATGCACCAAAGCCACTGAGAAAAACTGTAAAAGGTAGTGCTACACATGTCCCTCCCCCAACCTTTTTGGAACACATTGCAGGCATCAAATTCAGAGAGTGTATATTTACATATCTTCTCTTTGTGCTGCTTTAAAGTGACTATAGGTTGAGTGGGTGTTGGGATGGTTTGTTGTGGCCTCAGCAGCAGACACAGAGCTTTACTCGTCTTCCTGGAAACAGTTTAATTATTCAGACTCATGTGGCACCATGTCTTGCTCATTAGTGCCGCTAGTAGTCCGCAGCCCAGCTGAGGAGTGTGACTGACTGCCTGGTAGCAAGTCTTTTAAACCCCAGACTACAGAAGCACAGGCACGATGCAGTCCTCACTGTATTTATTATGATCTAGGCTTCTTTCATTTGAGAGGTTCTGGTTTCATGACACAGTTCATTGATAGCAGTGTAACATGCAGTGGGTTCATTTGATTCCAGTTTGGATGTGTGTTTGAAAAGGCCAGAGCCAGAGAGCAGCTCCGGCTGGGAGACGAGCTCATTACGAAGTCAGTCGGACTCTGATAACCACAGGCGACGTTAATGGAGAGTCAGAGACAAAGAGAGAGATGAGGAGGAAAGAGCATGATGTGGTTGGTTTCCACACAGCCAACATAAATGTTTGATCACCCTCAGACCAGCCATGGCCATACGGACACACACAGCTCCACAGAGCATGTGCAGCCTCAGGACAGCCAGTTACAGCTGATGCATGTGCAACACACACTCGACACTTATACTTCCAACTGAGATGGTTATATTGTTCATCACACACATCACACATGGACAAAGAGCATGATTCACCCAACATAAATAATAAATGATGCACTCAATGCACTTCTGCTCTGATATTGTTTCCTGACACACAATATGAGACGCACACATTCAGGAAACAGATGCAGCTGCTTCTCTGCTCTGTCTGGAGGAGGATGAGACAACACTACAAACTTTCAGCTAGGCTTGTCATAATGACATGTAATATGTAAACCTGCTGAGCTGAACTGAAAACAAACAACAACTTTGGACCCATCGGACACAAAGTACCGAATCGATTGCTCGACACATTTCCATGAAATTTGCTTTGGAAGTTGATTATTAGCCTGATTCCATGATTCCACAACTCCACTTGCTTCAGTGATTCAAATAGTTTTGTTGTGGTCACTAATGGCTTGTTCTAGGCGTCATTGTCCTGCGTCAGAGTGAAACAACATGGTGACCAGCGTAAAGATGATGCAGCTGCACATGTTGTCGTCAGTCAACTCACAGAAACAACAACTGTTCAATCTGAATCAGAATTTATTGGGTATATGTTCATTTCTCCACTGTGGGACGGATAAAGGCTTATCTTATCTTATCTTATCTTATCTTAAGAGGAATTTGACTGTGTAGCAATGGTCCCGAGTGGTTTTATCCCTGGTGTGCTCTCTGTGTTTTGGCAGATCATGGCTGAAGTTTTCTGTAAAAGTCCACCAGAACAATGAGCAGAGACTCTGGATGCTGATGTGCCATGGTTTGTATCTGGTCAGGCAGGTGTGGTAACTCTTCACTAACACAGTCCTGAGGTGGGCTGGACCAGAATAAACAAGAGATTGTCCTGCATTGAATAAAAAGTTTTATTCTATTTAGTCTGTGAAATCAGTGAGAAGTGCATTTCTTTAACACTGTCACATCTGTACACCATTGTTTTTCCTACTGAGCAGCAGATTCCACCTCCCCTGGTTTTACCTGATGGCTTTGTCATGTTGCTCACTTGGAGGAGTTGGAAGCCAAACAGACATAGTGTTGAGTTCGGAATCTGCTCACCAAGCCTGGTTTTAGTAAAGCACAGGGCGTAGATCTGCACAAGTCTTTACTTTGTCCTCCATCTTGTTGGCCAGAGAGGGGACATGGTTTGAAATCCCCTCTGTCTCAGCTTAACCAGCCTGTGTCTGCTGCTAATCCCACACAGAGCTGCTGCTCCTCCAATTAGAAGCTCGATGAAACTTTTCACTTCAGTGAAAGACAGAAAAAAAAAGTTTGACCAGTGGACTGTCTAATGTTTAAAAGTTCCTCCATGGTGAGTGCGATCAGAGTGGGCGAAATGCAGCAGCGACAGAAGAAGTAGTCTGCCATCCACATATACTACATCTGCATTCAAGGATTGGAACCTCTCCTCCTGACACCTGCTCATGCTGCACTGTACTGAACCATATGCATTTATTTCAGATTATTCCTCTCACCTGTCATGAATGAAGAGAGACATCTTGTACTAAGGGTCGTCGCTATATTTCACTTTGCAATGAGGAACAACTTTAACCCACAGCAGTGCTTTGTTTGAACTCCTTTTCACTCTCTGATATATTGGGTTAAAAATGCCTGCACTCGGTAAAACTACATGTTGCCATGGTTATCAAACTGATCTTACACAACTATATATGTTACTTGTAGATTGCTGATGAGATCACTTCGGTCACAGTTCCAATAATAGGCAGATTTACTTTGGTTAGTGGTTTAGTTTCTGAATACATGAAATAACATTTACTACCTGTAGAGGCCTCACTCTCCTTAAACTGATCAGATTAACAGACATATTCAATGTATTCAATTCCTTCATTACTGTCATTGTAAGATGTGCTGTCTCTGAAGGGACAAGAACACTGTTATCTGACTTGTAGTCAGTATCAGCACATACCCTCAGTTCAGGAATCAAAATCAGGAGAAGAAAAGTTGGATTGTGCTCAGTCGGCTTTATTTTCACAACACAACAGCGAAAACAGCTCAAAAGCAAAATGACCTCCAAGACATCATATAATCATTTAGATAATTATGAGCAATACAGATGTCAGTTTGGTGACATCATCTACATCTAAATGAAAGCTACTCTGTTCTGTTTCCTGCTGTCTGGTTGCAGCAGTGCAGTAATCTCAGCCTGTCATTCAAACCTTTCTGTTGACACATTATGTTCAGTAGATGCTGGATTTAATGAAAGAGCAGGCCATTATTACCAGGAACTATATAAATGGCTCCAGAGTCTGTTAGCATGACAAGAATCCAGACAAGAAGAAAGTGGTGAAGGTAAATATTTCTGAATAATGTGCTTATGTTTAAGATTCTGTTGTAATGACACACAGTGACTCTGTGCACATTAACCCACTCTGCCTGACAGTGTAATGTCAGTGGCAGTGTGACATCTCCATGGAAACCAAGGTGTCCTGGACTTGGCAGTCAGAGGCTTTATTAAGATGAGTGGGCTGAAACAGAAGGCACATCTATGACACAGCCAGGGGAATGAACCCCCACTCACTCTTTGGTGAATGAATGAATTATTTTTGTCTCAAACATTTAGACTCTACATTTACTCACTCTGCACCTTCCAATGATCCGTTTTACTGAAGAACCTGGACCTGCATTCCTGCCTGGTCCTGATTGGATTTGTTTGCCTGTTTTTGACCTTTGTTCCCTTGTTGACTATCCAGTCAGTCTGGGTTTCCTTTGGTGTAAATAAATATCATGGCTGTACTCCAGTCCTAACTCTGCTGTCTGCATTTGGGTCCAGTCCTTGTGTCTCTGCTTCCCCACTTGCTGCAGTATGAACTGGCCACAGTTCTGACCATCTAAATTAGATAAATCTGGGAAGAGCTGCAGGGGGTGAGCTCCACTCCTGAAACATTGTACTTAACCACTGAGGGCTCCATGGACATTAAGTGCAGTCTGTTTGTTTGTATGTCGTCAAGGCCTCGGCTTCTGGACTTTCCACTCATGGCTGAGAATTCAGGAGTGGTTTCCATCCTTGAGAAGAGTTCACAGCCCTCCCTGGTATCACCCAGCAACTATGAAGCTCAGCTTTATATATTTGAGCCTTATAACGAAGCCCATTAAGTCTAAATTAGCCAACACTTCTAATTGACCTAATGAGCATTTATTAATATGTTAATATATGAATGCAATGTAGTTTGTATTCTGATGCTCCCATGTTGTAAATAATTGCAACTGATGCGATTATGTCCTTTTCTAAACTCTCTCAGGAGGCAAAGTGAGATAGCATGCCTCTCTGTATATCTCTGGTCAACACTCAGCTGGCTCTCAAATGCTCAAACATTGAACGAGCATCTGCAGGGCCATGCTTCCCTTTCCCTGGACTCTTGTGTCCAGCGTGTTCAGTTGGCTTCTTATGTCCATCATGCAGCTTTTCCAGGCCTTTGCTTTGCAAGAAAGTTTTCACATTTTCTACACAAGCAACAAACTATTTCATGACCCCCCCCCCCCCTTTTCTTTCACAAAATGCAGTGAAACATAAGCAGCTTTCGATCCAATGACTTCTGTAGTAAAGCCACAAATCCCTCGTGTCCCTCTCATACTAGGTGCCCCATCTGTAGCCACTGACACCATGTGGCTGGAGTTTATTTCTTTGACCTTTAAATGGATCATAACAGCCTCATAAAAGCCCTCTCCTCTGTGTTTGGCCTGTCAGTGGTATCAGCATCAGAGTTCACATAACAGTGCTGTCTGCCCAAAATCGTTATCATGGCTTGACTCATTGGAGGCAGTTGAGTAATGCTGGAGCTCAGTTGATGTCCTGGATTTGCTGATGCTTGTTGACATTTTTATGGCCCTGCCTTTGACAGTCTTTGGGAAGAGGGGCATGACTCTAATTTTCTCTGCCTCAGTTTTGTTCTTGGAAATCTGAGAATAGAAGCTCTGATATTTGAATTAACAGTTCTTTGATGTATTTACCATCTGTGTCTCCTGAGCTACCACAAAATGCTTTTCACACCAGTTCAGAAGTTGGTATCTTTCTCTCATCCCCACACACATACTTGTCAGAAAACACCTTGTGCATACTAGCAGTTGAGAAAAGACACAGTAAGGTTTCAAACAGCACTGAGTCTTTCTGTAGCGCTTTGGATGAAAACCAAGTTTGACTTCACATCAGTGGACAATCCCATTCTTTAGCAGGCAGCTCTCTCTCCTGCGGCGGATCTCCTGCCCCCATTTAATCAACAGCTTATCAAGTCAAGACAGCACTGTGTGTCTGTAGGAAGAGCCTGCATCAATCAGATCCTTCTTCTGCCTGGCCAAAGACTGAGTGCCTGTGAGGAGAGAGAGCAGATGAAGGGAGCTCTGTGGCCACAGCTGTCCCCTCACAAGAAAGGCTTTTTACTGCTCAGGATTGTGGGACAAAATAAGAATTATGTCCTATAAAGGGACCATTATCGTGCAAGCGGAGCATCCAGGCTAGGTGTTAAGTGAAAGGCAGCAGTTGTCTCAGTTTTGTGCAGTCTTTGCTCATAACACGGTCTCACACAAGACTGCTAATTTGCGACGTTGGAAGGACTGAATGAGATCATCATCTCCTTCCCAGCAATGAAAAAACACCCAGCTCATCCTCTGGTTTGTGTTGTCATGGTGATGTGTGATGTTTGAGAGGTGATACCAGCTGAAGGTGAGGCAAGAGTGTGTTTCTCTGAATGTCAGGAAATTAGACAACCAAGCTTCTGCTTCAGATGACCACAGGTGCAAAGGGAGAGAGCATGCTCCTACAAGGGACCAAGGTCAGAAGATGTTGGACACAAGTTGACTGAAAGGAGAAAAACATGAAATTAACAATTAATTTGAATACAATCTTTGCTAGTTCATCCACTGTTTTCATCTCTTCCACGGAGAGTACAATCATACCAGGCTCCTTGACTTCTGAGTTCATGTCAGCAACTCCATGACTGAGCATTTCCAATCATGCATAAAGATAAGATATGATCATTCTTTATTGATCCCCCGGAGGGGAAATTCAGGCATTGCAACAGAGCAAGAAAAGTGGTAGAAAGAAAAGTAGACCTTACATAACACTTTTACGCTTTCAAGTGAAATTTTAATTGCGAAAGGTTTTAGTTTATGATATGAAAAATTACTCTCAGATTATACGTTGTTATTTGTGGGAGTCTTTCTCTGTACAAACATTATCCATGCTAATGTTTTACTCATCAATAACACCAAGAAATGTATTGTGTGGAGCATCATTATTCTGTCCTTTAAACTAAAGGTCCTTTAAACTAAAGGTCCTTACACACCAGGAACATTTTTATGTTACAACACGTAACATAAAATTTACATGTAAACAATCAGCCGGTCGGCCATGTTGGATACATCAGTGAATGTGACAGCTCAACAACACGCAATCTGATTGGTCAGAAGTGGACACACAGGATGCCAAACTTTGGAAAAATCCACCTTGATGCGAAAAAATAAATGCCACAATATCGCCGGACGAGAAAAGGTCTCTGATGTGAACGCTTGTATTGACAGGATGCAAGTTTGAAAAAAAAAAAACTGACGTCCAAATTAATCACATGAAAAAAACGCTCCCGGTGTGTAAGGACCTTTAAGCTGGATTTATAACTGACACAAGGGGTTAAGGGGAGGCCTGACATAGACATAGATACTTTAGATTCATATAGAAACACTGGATTTAAGTAAGTAGTTAAAAGTAAGTAAAATGTATTCATAAAGCACTTTTCACAGACAAAAGCAATATTAAAATGGAGGAAAACATAAAAGCAATAACAATAGAAAACAATAGAAATGCTAAAGTGAGGGCTGCACAGTGGCTCAGTGGTTAGCACTGTCACCTCACAGCTAGAAGACAGTCCAAACACATGCTGAGGTTAACTGATTATTCTAAGTTGTCCATAGGTGTGTATGTGAGAGTGCTTGGTAGTTTGTGTGTATGTGCCCTGTAACAGACTGGCAGCTTGTCCAGGGTGTGCCCTGCCTTCACCCTGGGATAGGCTCCAAGTTCTTTAGAGATGAGGATGATGGAAATGATGGTGAGTGTCTGTCCTCTGGCAGACAGCCCATTCACTCTCTCCTGTCTCCCTCCTAATTTAACCTGTTTGTATAGATTTATCTTACACAAGGCCTTACTGTGATCTACTGTTTACCACAGTCACTGTGTTGTCATCCTTTCATTCCCTTTATGACACAAGTTCGACAGTGGGAATATCTGAAAATGAGACAATACTGTGTGGTTGCCAGATTCATGTAGATGGAATCAGAACCTTGCAGGAGAAAAGACAGGAAGCCCAAGCGACCGGTCTGAGCTCTTGCAGTCACCGTGCTGTATTTCTGCAGCCCCAGCGTGCAGATACATTTCTGAGAAGGTGCACAGAGCTGACATAGGTGTGGCATAATCCCCTAACACCAAACGTTTAATGAAGTGCAAATGACAAAAAACATTATTGGTCATGGCCATGAGTCACTGTGAGTATTGACAGAAAGACGTGGTTTATTCGTCAGTCCCTTCCAGTACCATTACTAATCTACACTGCAAGAAATATTCATACAACTGATTTCTGATCTGCCACTGCAATGATGAAGCTGTTTTTATAGTCAGGGAACGATCAGGTTTTGGAGTAAAACCAGACTAAGCAACAACCACTATGACCATGTCAGTAACGTTGTGACTCTGTACTGAAGCACAGATTTGAGCTGAATCCTAACATGCTGCCAATGACAATGCAAATATGTTAATGTCTACTAAATGTTACGACAGTCCTTCCCACAGACCAGAGTGGACAGTTGGTCAGCCGATGTTCAGCCATCCGCAGAGCTACTGCCCGGATGAAGTATTTCCATTTTGAACATGTCCATGCTGTTAACTCAACCTCAGCAGCCTCAGAAAGAGCATATAGTACAGTGCAGTGGCATGGAGCCAGCAGTGATGTTCAGAGACACAGGAGGTTCAGTGTCTGCTTCTCATCACCACAGAAGAAAGAGCAGAGTGACCCCCGCCCCCTGTGCCCCTGTTTCACCCTGCATGAGGCCTTCATCTCATTCTGCTTAACAGCTCGTCTCCGTGCATGATCATCCAGCCCTCAGTCTCTGTCATGCCTCGTTCATCTCCTTTTACCTTCTAATCTGAGTTGAGTTTGTAACTACAGCAGGCAGAATGATGGGAGATGAGCAGAGGCTGATATGAGTGTAGGTAGAGGATCTCATTTTAGTGCAGCTACTACAGAGTCAGACTGCTGGGAAATGACCCCATAGATAACACACACACACACACACACACACACACACACACACACACACACATATTTATATGAATGAAAGTTAATAGTAATATTTTTTTTTGTCTCTTCAGCATTGCCTGTGGAGTTTGTTGTGTCACTTGGACATATAGCATCAGTACACTTACTGCCTCGTTGTGGCCTTGTACAGCTCGCTGTGAAGCATGTATAGTTGGACACAAACACACTGTGGAGTGCCCACGTAGGCCAGATTCATGCAGCCTCTGAGATGCAGCTAATTAATGGCCCCAACATGTGACTGAGGCTCAGCAGGGCGCTGGAATGGCTCTGATGTTTGGAAGACATCCATGTCTCTCTGAATAACTGGCTGAATCCTGTTTGCTGACTCTTCAGTTCACCAGTATACATCAGTAAAATGAACCAATATTTTGACTTGCCATACATGACATACCACTGTTTTAGTTCATAGCTTTGATAATAACCACATCCGTTCAGGTGAGCCAGCACCCAGGTCAATTTGTCTCCAGACTAAGCAAAACACCCCCAAGCTTGAAAATTCCCACCACTTGTGAATTTCCCCACTGTGGGACGAATAAAGGCTCATCTTACTTCCTGTTACTGTCGGTTTAATACACTGTGGTATCGTTCCTGTTTGTCTCCTACAGGCGCCTTTCTGTTACTGCCATAAATCTCAAGCTTGGATTCATCAGTAGTAGTAGTAGTAGTAGTACTAGTACTTTTTCCAGTCATCCACTGTGAAATGTTTGTATTTGTTAGCCCACCCCAAGCATTCAGTCTTGTTGCCCTGCCTGTGAAGGTGTGTTCATTAAAAGACAGCCTTCTTTTGACAGTACAGTCATAGTAGTCTTGTGTTCTTTATATAGCAAATACTGTGATGAAGTTGCTTGTCTGTCTCTCAGGGACATAGGCCTGTTGTATTGATCTTGTGACGATGTGATCACTTTTGGTCTGCTTGATGGTGATTTGATACAAGACCAGAGTTCTGAAACAAGATGCAATGCACTGCTCTTTCAGTCTAATGGAGAAACCTTTAGCCTGGCTATGATGGGATGCTGAGAAAGCCTGTTGTTGCTTTGAATGACAATTTGATTTTTACACTTTCACTTAATTCTGATGCCATGTTTCCCACTAGCACAATGTGACATATAGGAAGCAATGAACCGAGAAACCTGAGGCACAGTCATGTTTATAACAAGTGAATACTGGCAACCAGTGAAGTTAGTTGAATGAGCCTCTGATGAGAAGATCAAATCCATCCAAGTGTCATCTGAATGCACTTGGATGGATTAAGTTGCTGAAAGCTGCTGACCTAGAAATAGTGCACAATCTTAAATATGTTTTCTTCATAACATATTATAACATCTTGTGTTTTTAAATGTTCCTGGATCATGGATGTTTCTCATTATCTACAGGTTTATGTAAAAATATTAAATTTTCAATGTGGTCTCCGACTTCCGTCCCCAACTCTGTACAAAAGCAGCAGCCATTGCTTCACAAAAGCTATAGTTAAAAATGTGCTTCTTTCGCCAGCGTCAAGTTCTAAATTAAACCATAAACACTGACTTCAGTGACCTCCATGTTTACTTCTGTGCAACAGTGTAGAGCATGTCATGTTGATGATGTGTTTTTGTTGCAAATGAGGTTCATTTGAGAACTGTGACCAGTTCACGCACTTAAAAATGATGTGAGTTGCACCCTCTGCAGGGACCTAGTCAGTGGCCAGATATGAAGGCAAGCTTACACTGACACTTTCCTCAAAGGATGAACCCTACATGATTTCTAGATTTCTAAATGTAATTTCTAAAAGATTTCTTCCTGTGGAGAGGTGAGACTTCCAGCAGAGCCACTATGAACTGACTGGCCAATCAACACACCACCAGCAGAATGACTCATGACAGATACACATGTCAGAACTATATGTATTCTCTAGATTGGAGGTCGGGCAACCCCTGACTCCGGAGCAGCATGTGCCTCCTTCATCCCTCTGCAGTGGCTCCCTGTTGCTTTGATAAAAAAACAAAAAACAAGAAAATAAAAAGGGCAATTTTATTTTATTTTTCAATGGAGTTGTGGAGATCAAGGTGATCTTGTAACGTTAAAATAAAAAAAATAGTGTTTTAATATTTTGTCCATTAAAATATGCATCACATCCTACATATGTTACAGGTTGTGCCCATCGACTGTATAAAACTGCTTTCACTTTGATTGACAGCTGTCTGCTGGCTTTCAGCTCCAAACACAGAGTTTATTCAGTCCCTGAACTTTTCATGCAAATACTGGATAAATGATGTGGATGCTGAGCTGTTAATTGTTCTACCAGATCATCCAAAAAGTCAGCACTCCCATTTTTTTGTTTACTAGTAAGTATCCAGTTTTCTCCGGGGGGAGACGGTGGCGGTTGAGCTAAGCTAACGATGTTAATAGAGCATCTGGTAGCCTCAGTTATTCAAGCTGCTGCACCAAAGTCAAAAAACGTAATAGGAAATGTTCTAATTCATGGTGTTAATCCTTTTGACTGAAAGATGTCTGTGTGAGGTTGTGAAATAAAGGCCCTCCGTGTTAGTTAACTGACATTATGTAGTCTTAAACTGAACTCTGTGCAAATACAATAAAGTGTTTGTAACTTTGAAATATTAACATCTCATTACAGCATGTTTCCAGAAATGACGATAACAATGTATGTTGTAACTGGTTAAGCTGGATTTGGTTACATGTTTTATATGTTTTACATATTGTTTACCATCTGTTTGACATATCCCTGTCTGTGGAGATAATATTACACTCTGTGCACCCAAGGAACAAATAATAGAATGAAACAAAATACACTGGAGTTCCCGAGGTGTCCGGGGTGTTTCTCATTTGTGTGTCTCGGAGTCAGTGTGGATTTGATGAAAAGGAAGTGTCTGTTCCACGGAAGAGGTGAGTCATAGTCAACAAATGACTTTCTTTGTGGCTTGGCCTTGACTTAGACATT
>JBBMOC010000148.1:465809-487873 GCA_037975185.1 Centropyge bicolor
AATATAAGAAGGAAACTCTCCACTGGATCATTCACTCTGAACCTGGGAAACTTCTTCATCTCAAATGTGGCCTTGTGGTTTTTGTAAGAATCAATGAAAATGCATTGATCAATAATCTGTTTCAGATCTCACACAATAACAAATAGATTTTTATGTTCCAACATTTTCATGAAGCTGTGATGCTTCGACTGAATCATTTAAAGTGAAGATGCTTTGATTTCATGACTCCACTGTTTCTAACAGACATGTTGTTCATGTCTTTTCTTCCTGTTTCCTCTAAATCCATCCTGACATATTTGTGGTGTGTGGAAACTTTGGGCTGTTGAGTGGAAGATGAACTGAGTGTGTGTGTGTTTGAATGAGTGTTTGTCTGCACAACATGAGTTTGTATAGATGGAGCCAGTGGTGGAGCTGCAGAGTTGAAGAGCTGAAGTGGCTCCGTCTTTATTGAAGCAGCAGCTCGTTGTCATTAATATGAATGAGAGCTCTTTGTCACTTGTTGTATTTTCCTCTTTTCAGCCTGTGTCCTGTTGGCTTCAGCTCTTTGGAGTTTCCATTTTCTAAACTTGAACAGATGATTGAAGAGTGAATGATTTGAAGCAGGAACATTGTCTAAACTTACATCATTTATTCTTTATTCAGATTGAGGGGCTGCAGTTTGTCAGAGATGAGCTGTGATTCTCTGGCCTCAGCTCTGAAGTGAAACGAGAGAAGAATTTATATTTAGAGTTTTTCTTCATGTGAGAAACTATTTTATGTCAATTGGTCTAAAGCTGAAAGAGAGAGAGAAAACAAAGACATATCTGTGGCTGTGGATCATTCAACCTGTCCAGGACGTCTCTAACAACAAAGTAAGATGAGAAACTGAACTCACCTCCAATCATGAAATGAATATGAGGTTAAAGAGCAGCTGAGCAAACAAAGCAGGAACAAACAGAGAGTGATCAGATTGAAGTGTGGTCTTTTCTGCTCCAGGTGATGCTCCTTAGTTTGCAGCACCTGGACTGTTGTGACCAAGCTGTGATCTTGTCTTCAGCCTCTGCTGTGTTCTCCTCCATGTCTCTGACTCTGCTCTGAACTGGAGTCATTGGAGTGAGCAGTGAGGCCGGCGTGGCTTCTTCAGCTCACAGTATCAGACTGAGAACAAGTTCAGACTGTTGGAGCAGCTGGAACATGAAGAGTTGAGGAGACTGACATGAAGATGATCCACACTAAGACAATGACAAAGTGTCTGCACTCATTTTAGAGAAAAGCTGATTGATGAGGACGTAGAAATGTTGATCTGCACATTTACAACCTCAACACATCTGACTGGATCATAAATGGATTTTTATCTCCTTCATTTCTTCTTTATTCAGATTGATTGACTGCAGTTTGTCAGAGAGGAGCTGTGATTCTCTGGTCTCAGCTCTGAAGTCCAACCCCTCCCATCTGACACAGCTGGATCTGAGTGAGAACGAGCTGCAGGATTCAGGAGTGAAGCTGCTGTGTGATTTTCTGAAGAGTCCAGACTGTCGACTGCAGACTCTGAGGTCAGACTCCATGTTTTCCTTGTGTGCTGAGATGAATGTGATGTGAAAGTTGTGTTGACACTGAGCTGCAGACATGAGGCTGATATTCTCCTGCTCCACACTGAGTGTGTTAATGCTGAAGTCTGTTTCCTTCTTCACTGCTTCAGTCCATGGACTGTGGCAGAGCCATGTTGAGCTTCACATTTCAAAGCTGAATATAAGAAGGAAACTCTCCACTGGATCATTCACTCTGAACCTGGGAAACTTCTTCATCTCAAATGTGGCCTTGTGGTTTTTGTAAGAATCAATGAAAATGCATTGATCAATAATCTGTGTTTCAGATCTCACACAATAACAAATATATTCAGTGTTTACATTTTCCAACATTTTTCCAGGGTTCATACAGGTGCTTGAAAACCTTGAAAATGCTTGGATTTTAATGTTGTGTTTTCAAGGTTTGAAAAATGCTTGAATTTTGGGAAACCTGCTTGTAAATGCTTGAAATTGTCTCCATATTTCTGGGCTGTCTGCCTAAATGGAGCACATATTAAATGAAGAGAACTAAAGTAAGTGGGATTAAAAACGCCGCCTTCACAGCTCACGCTCTGACGGGTTTCACCAGAGCTGGATTGATTGTCATGTGTCATGGATCCTCCCCAGCCAACAGAATGGGATAAGACAGTATTTTGGTTGTCTCCTTAACTCGGCTGCCTACCTCACATATTTGTCTTTTTGCCTTCATAGTATTTTGGTAGCCACAGTTCTAACCATAGTTCTGAGCCAGATGTGCTTCCTGAAAGGTGCCTGACAGACTGTGAAAGACAGAGTTCCATTTATTATCCTTCTCTTCATATGGAACAGTTTGGTTCATGAATCAGTGAAATTGCCATTGTGAGGCTGCATGAATTTGTATAACATGAAGCAATTTCCAACTTGTTAAAGCAGAAATCTGCTGTTAATCAGTCCATAACTCTGCTGTTCCAGGTTGTCAGAGAGGAAAAGAAGGAGAAAATGTGATCTGCCCCTTTCAGTTCATGTTACTTGAAAGTCCTTAAAATGTTCTTGAATTTGACCATGAAGAAAGTGTAGGAACCCTGTTTTTATGAAGCTGTGATGCTTCGACTGAATGGTTTAAAGTGAAGATGCTTTGATTTCATGACTCCACTGTTGTTAATGACAACATTAATATGAATGAGAGCTCTTTGTCACTTGTTGTATTTTCCTCTTTTCAGCCTGCGTCCTGTTGGCTTCAGCTGTTTGGAGTTTCCATTTTCTAAACGTGTTCATTGTGAAGCTTGTTCAGCTGTGAACAGATGATTGAAGAGTGAATGATTTGAAGCAGGAACATTGTCTAAACTTACATCATTTATTCTTTATTCAGATTGAGGGGCTGCTGGTTGTCAGAGATGAGCTGTGATTCTCTGGCCTCAGCTCTGAAGTCCAACCCCTCCCATCTGACAGAGCTGGATCTGAGTGACAACAACCTGCAGGATTCAGCAGTGAAGCCTCTGTGTGATCTTGTGGAGAGTCCAGACTGTCGACTGCAGACTCTGAGGTCAGTAGAGGGTCGGGGTCAGTCCCTGCTGGTTTCAACAGTATTGTACTAAACACAGTTGGGATCAAAGACCCAGTGTTTCAGCTGTGAACTCTCTCGACCAATGAACAGATCAGACGCCTCTTGCTGCCTCCTGATTCTGTGTATTGTTGTTGTGTTGTTGTGCAACAGCTGACAGATTTACTTCCTGTGTGTCCTGTGCTTCTTCCTGCACTATGGTCACTTTAGTCTCTCTGCTTTTGACACTTTGCTGTTCCACAGTTATCACACTGATCTTTTCATCTCATTGTGCTGTTTCTTTTCAGCCACTTGTTTTGTTTCTTTCTGCTCTACCTGCCTTTGAATTTCCCCTCAGAGATAAATAAAGTTTTTTAAATTGAACTTCCTGTAAAGCTCCAACCGTCTCAGCTGCTTTCCTCAGTGAAGCTGAGAGAGGACGACGGCGACAGGCTTCAGGATTGGACAGAGAGAGAGAAGAGTCAGCCAATCAGATCAGGCAGAAGCTTGTGTGATCATGTGTTTGAGTTGAGGTGAAGACGACTGTTGTTGTTGTTTCATGTGGAAGTAAAGCTGGATTCCAGCTGACAGCTTTACAAGATGTTTAGAGACAGAGGTCCTCCTTCATCAAACTGTCCCTCCATCAGATCTGAGCTGATCTGTATCACCTTCACCAAGGAGGTTATGTTTGTGCCGGCGTTGGTTTGTTTGTCTCTTTGTTTATGTGTTTGTTTGTTTGTTTGCAACATAACTCAAAGAGTTTTGGACAGATTTTGATGAAATGTTCAGGAAATGTCCTTTCTGGGACAAGGAACAAATGATTACATTTTGGAGGTGATCCAGATCACCGTCTGGACCCAGGAATTTTTTAAAGGATCCTTTATCTTTGTGAGATCGGGGCATTTTCAACATATGTGTAGGACATGGTCATGATAGTTTCTATGAAATGTACCAGTCTGATCTGGATCCTACCAATATTCTGGATATTACGATCCAGAACATGAGAAAAATAGGGGGTCATCACAGTTTTTGACACCGCGAGGTAACAAATGCAGATACAGACAACTGGCACCAACTGTAGCAGAAAGTCTGCTGAAACAGTAGAGTGCAAACAGATTTGATGTATCTCCAATAGTTACGGAGCTACATCCAGAAGAAAACCACCATTACAGAAATGTGGATTTTCAGATCTAACTATTAAACTAAACATGATATCAATGTGATTCCAGTTGCTAAGGGTCTGTTTTTATGGTCCAGGAATCCATTGAAATAGATACATCAAAGGTAGGACTAATATTCTGGGCTGTCAGTCTCAATAAGCTGCTGTTCAGCTGGAGACAAGTTGCTCTTTAACATCTGTCAGCTTTGTCCAGATCTTGTCAATAGAAGTTTCCCAAAAGACAAATGAAATGAGAAAGTGCTGTTTTTGAATTGAGCAGCAGTTCACATGTAAGAAGAGGAAATCCATCACTGAGCAGTTTGTGCAGTGATGATGCGTTCAGGGACCGTCAGCTCTTTGTTTCCACTGTGTCCTGGAGTGGAATGTGCAGAGTGGACAGACTTGTGGCCACAGTGTGAGCAGGTGTGTGAGCTTCCAGCTCAGTGACTCCAACACGTTGAGATGAGAGGTGACAGGAAGCTGGCTGCTCCTCAGCTGCTGCTCTTCTGCTCTTTATGCTGGAGGTGCTGCCTCACTGACTGACAGCAGATGGAGGGACTCTCTGGAAACACTGCTTTATTTCTCTCTGTCTTCTTCTCTCATCAGATGGAAGTGATGATGTTGAGAGAGGATGAGCTGCGTCCTGATGATCCACAGAGGTCGAAGCAGCAGCAGCAGCTTGTGTGTGTCCAGACTCTGACTCCATGTTACTGGGAGGTGGAGGTGGAGAGGAGAGCTTCATCCAGCACTGACTGACGGAGGAATCACAGCAGGTGGAGCTGAGGCTCAGTGCTGCAGCGTGAACTGCTCTGAGATCAGCTCCAGGGTCACACACCGTGTCCAGTCCCCCGTGGTCCCTGTGTGTCCCCCTGGATGTGACCCAGTGTCCTCAGTGTGTGTGGACTGCTCTGCTGCTCCGTCCTTCTCCACAGCCTCAGCAGACACACTGAGACTCCTCCTCCACTTCTGTTTCAGCTCTCCACACATTCAGATATGCCCCCCCCTGTCAGGCCACTCTGTCAGGTATTAAAATCAACTTGACATCAGTTCTGTGAATGTCAGTGTCCTGTTTGTGGCACATCTGAGTGTTTCCTGTTTGTCAGTGAGAGGCCCAGATAAAATGTCAGGATAGGTTCCTTCAGGTCCGGACTCCCTCTGCGTGAAGGTGTAAGGGATGTGTTTTTTAAATGATGAACAGAGACAGGAATTATTTTAAAACAATCTGATCTTCTTGTATTCTTCCTTCTTCAGTGTGTTCCTGGATTGAGTGTGATCTGTGCCGTCATTATCTAATGCCACATGTGATGTTCAGTTAGAACATGGAGCTTCTGTCGTAGCCGTGAGTTTTTGGTCTCATGCTCGATCTGACAAAGGTCCAGCTGTTAACTAAAGAATATCTGAACTTTCTTTTCAATCATTTTCGGGGTATTTTTGCTTTTCTTGGACAGTCGACAGTAGAGACAGGACGACAGAAGGACGACGTGCAAGTGTGAGGAATTTTTAACCAATTTAACTCTGAGTTGATCATTAGAGGTGGGCGGATCCATCCAAATATCGATAGTATTGATACCAAGTTGGTATCGCTATCAGATCAATACTAGCGTGATGAGATCGATACTTTAATGTCAGTTTGGCTCTTGTATGTGCTTGTGTGGTCTCGTCAAAGAGGCGACAGCCAGGTCGCTGGACTTGCCACTTTTTCTGTCTCACTCTCAGCGCGGAGCAGGCGCACTTTGCTCCTCCCCCTCTTCGGCGGCAGGCCACTCAGCTTTCTCTTTGTTGTGGTTTGATAATTTTGTACACTTTTTTAATTGAGAAAAATCCAGAAAAGAAGTGCACTGAAGGGGGAAATTTAATTTTATATTTGTATTGTAGTTTCTCAACACTCTCACACTAAAAAGATTTTGTTTTAATTTGCTCTCATATAATATATATAAAATAATTTTTTAAGAAAAAAATGCACACATAACAATGTTTGGGGGAAATTTTTTACTGACTGCTCTATTGCTTCTGTTTTTGATAATAAAGTATTTTGCAGTCACCTTTAAACTTTGTCCAAATTCTGTCCTGGGTTATAACAAAAAATCCCAAGGAAAAACCACAAAAAGACCTATGGGTCAGTAGTGTGATGGTACATCAACCTTAAATATTAAAAGTATCGGTATTGATATTGATATCGGCGATACTGGCCCTGTATTTACTTGGTATCGCATCGATACCAAATCTTGCAGTATCACACACTTCTAGTGGAGGCCACTAAAACATTGAAATTGTTAGAAAAGCTGTAGCTGCAGTTTTCAGTTTCTTCATATCTGGCGCCCTCTTGTGTTAATAAATCGTAAAGTACACTAGAAACTGATGCAGATTCCTGCTGCCATGTAGACTGAACAGAGCTGTCACTAAAACATACTGTATATGCACATTTGCACAAATGAAAGAAAGTCAAAAAGTAGACACCTAGGATACTACAATAGATCCTGAGGGAAGCATTATTTCACAGATTGAGTCCCACACTTGTATTTTTTTGAATACATAAGATACAGGTATATTTGCAGATGCACTTGGATATCAGCCTCAACATCAGCCTCAACTCACTCAACTCAAGAACTTGGATTTAGTTGTTACATAATGTTGATCTGATGTCCCTAATGCTCCTTAGATTGGTACAATTCATATTTTGGATGGTACATCAGATTTCACAGTAATCTATCCAATAGTTGTAAAGACGTCGAGTAGATCTTGAAAGATTTTGTAGGCTGAGTGTAAAACTTGAGCTGCTGCTTACACTAGAAAAAGAAAGTGCCATGACACCAAGTCATTTGGATTCATCTTGTTAGAACCATGACTTTACATGTGATGACAATCCATCCAGTATTCAGCCAGCTGACCACCGGACTAGCATAACTCAGAGCTACATACTGCTGGTATGCTGAAAAAGAGCTACAGTCAGCAAAACTCTTTTTTCATCTGGGCTGGAACAGGTACTGACTGTGTATAGCAGAGTCATGTGTTGAGGGATAGCCTACGTACTTCCTGCCAGCGGTTGAATGCATAGAATATACATTAGAATACATCAATGAGGAAAGATTGTCTGCTCTAAATTAATGACAACTAACTGAAACACGTATGTGTAATTTATAAAACAAATAAAATAAAATACCACTTTAAACGAAACAGGAAGTCACGGCAACTAACCAATCAGCTGCACGGAAAATGTGTCATGCGCGTTAGGGTCTCTGATGGCAGTATGGCGTGTGAAGGTTAACGTCGCTGAAAACATTAGTGCAACAGTCTA
Organism: Centropyge bicolor; assembly: GCA_037975185.1. Classification (NCBI taxonomy): domain Eukaryota; kingdom Metazoa; phylum Chordata; class Actinopteri; family Pomacanthidae; genus Centropyge; species Centropyge bicolor. The sequence goes on from JBBMOC010000148.1 coordinate 473,327, forward strand.
ACTAATTGTCGTTAGAGTGCAGTTAATTGCATTTGACCAGTGTTTATCCCGTTTTCAATAAACAACGGCGCGTACTTCACAGGGTACAGACGAAGGTAAGACATCATGTGGCTCCGAGGCTAACTGAGCACATGAAGTGCTGTCACCATTACACTGTTGAATGAAGGGTTTTCAACAGGGCATGAGGGAAGTAAAAACCCTGAGGTCTGTTAACATCGAGTTTTGAAGTCAGTGCGATAATGGACACATGTGGATAGATGGACAGGCCTCATACTGCCAACATGGCTGCTTTCATAGTGCAGATCCTAGTAAGATATGGGGTAATTCCGTGACAGATTACCAGAAGGCTCCACATTTACCATGTCACATTTACCATGTCACATTTGAGTCATAATTTTTTATTTTGATGCCCTTGTAACTAATAACTGCTGTGCAAAATTGTAGGCCAATGTCTCTGCTAGTTTTGAACACAGCAAGCCTTCAAAAAGGCCCCATATTTAGCATAGAAACGAGTGTTACAATCAAACATCCATAGTTTGATGGCTAATCACTTTTGAACTGTTCACACTAAATGGTTCAAGTGTTCACACATGATTCTTTGATAGAATAATTAATTAAATAATATTATAATCCTAAAATATAAAGTATCTTAACCTCTGTTACTTTTGGATTGCATGGTTGTTGTTTTTTTTTATGAGTTTTGTTTTTGTTTTATTTTGTTTTATAAATGGTAATGCTGAACATTTTACTGAAATGTTATGTGAAATGAGTGTTGAAATATTTATGAAAAAATGCAGCAAATTTTCATATTTGAGATGTTTAAATTTGGGGGATTTTTGCTTGAAATTATACCTACATTGTCGGAATAGGTGCCAACAAAATTGTGCATATTAATCAAATAATTGTTTCAGTTAATGCAAGCAGATTCCAGGCCTTTTTTTAGAAGAGCCTTACAAAGGCTAAATATAATCTTTGATTTTATCTTATGATAGATATATCATTGTCAAATATACCTACAGTACAGACCAAAGGTTTGGAGACACTTTCTCATTTGATGTGTTTTCTTTATTTTCATGACTATTTACACTGTAGATTCTCACTGAAGGCATCAAAACTATGAATGAACACATGTGGAGTTATGTACTTAACAAAAAAAGGTGAAGTAACTGAAAACATGTTTTATATTGTAGTTTCTTCAAAACAGCCACCCTTTGCTCTGATTACTGCTTTGCACACTCTTGGCATTCTCTCCATGAGCTTCAAGAGGTCGTCACCTGAAATGGTTTTCACTTCACAGCTGAGCCTCATCAGGGTTCATTAGTGGAACTTCTAGCTTTATCAGTGGGGTTGGGAGCATCAGTTGTGTTGTGCAGAAGTCAGGTTAATACACAGCCCACAGCCCTATTGGACAACTGTTAACATTCATATTATGGCAAGAACCAATCAGCTGACTAAAGAACAACGAGTGGCCATCATTACTTTAAGAAATGAAGGTCAGTCAGTCCAGAACCAAAACCACAACACATTGAATGAGAAGGTGTGTCCAGACTTTTGGCCTGTACTCTATGTTGACAGATAAGTAACACAGGTTTGAGGTTTTTCAGAAACAGTGTCTCTAATGTTTATCCACCTGAGAGCACTGTTAAGTTTATTTTTACACTGTAAAATGTCTCGCTCACCACATCTTAACTTTTTTTTGCGTATTATAATCAACAGTGTATGTATTTCACATGTTTGATATCATTATGAGATTTTATTAAATAATCGTTTGCTGCATATTCTTCTACTCTGTTCTCTGCTCTACTCATTTGTGGCCCACACTGTCACTCCTCCTCTTCTGTATCATTCTTGAACCTCCACTAAAGCTGTAATGGAACTTTTAGTTTTTCCTAAATTCTTAGTAAACCCTGAGCTAATGTTAAAGTTTGATTGCTGCCTGGTGACATTGATTCTGCACCTGTGTGCACAGAGGACGGTGAGCCTTCAGACACAATTTCTATGATTGGGCAGTCAGCACACCTGTCAATATCCCTATAGGGATGCATGATTTAAAACACCACAGCAAGCCCTCTGAACCCAAAACCCCGTATCTCACCTGATTAAATGTTTCATGCTCAGTCACATGGAATTATGCTCTACCACTTTCTAGTTTTAAATCTTCTCTTGCTCTGTTCAGCAGTCATGGCAGGTCTGTCCAGCTATGCCGTGCGCATGGCCAGACTGAGCGCACAGATCTTTGGGGAGGTTGTACGTCCAACTGACACCAGATCTATGAAGGTGGTCCAACTGTTCCAGGAGCCTCCCATGGCCAAGAGGAAAGAGGTGTATGACTGGTACCCACAGCACAAGGTTTACTTCGCCATGACCCAGAAGCTCAGGTTCATGGGTCTGTTCAGGTACTCTATAAATTCTATCATCTCTAAACTATCAAGTTTACCTCATACCTGTAGTTTACATTTCCACTGCATTAAAATTCTACAATTTAATTTGGCAGACGCTTTCATCCAAAGCGACGCATCACTTATGGTTGGTTGATGTCTACCATATTTGCATATGACGATGTCAGTGAAAATTGCTGTGAACCTGCTTATGTGTATGTTGAATATTAATTACTGCTTCTATTTTTTGCACATTTGAGCCCATTCACAGCCCTTTTTCACTAATTCACTTACCATACCTTTTCTCCCTATAGCTTATTATAGTAGTGTGGCTCCTTTGAGAAACAGGCCAATGTGCTGCTTGGTTGAGCGAGTAAGAGAGAGTGACATGCTCAGACCAGACAGCTGGCAACTGGAACAGAGGGAATGGTTAGTCGTGAAGTTGTGTAGTGGCAGTAAATATACAGTATAGGTTACAACAGCGGTTTTCAAAGTGTGAGGCACGCCTCCCCTGGGGGGCGCCAGAGGGCTTCAGGGGAGGCGCGGCGAGTGAAAAAATAAACCTGAAAAGAAAAAAAAGTGTAAACATCTGACAAGAGACAAGATGGATGGATTTTTAGTATCTCAAGTGAAAGTGAGAGAGGGCACAGAGTCTGGGGCGAGCAGAAAACGGAGGAAGTATGACCCTGATTATTTCAAGTTTGGCTTTTCATGTATTGGTCCTGATGATGCTCCGCTGCCACAGAGTGTTATCTGCAAAGAGGTGCTAGCTAACGACAGTATGCCACCATGTAAACTCCGGCGTCATATTGAAACCAAGCACCAAAGTTTAACCACCAAGCTGCTATGATAAAAAAAAATATCTGACTGACGTTGATCTGTTTATCTGATTTGAGGAATTAAATTGAATTCCTTAAATTGAATGTGTTCAAAAAGATATTAAAAAACTCTGTTAAAATATGTTAAAAACAGATGATGTGCAGAAAAACAGAAAATGTGTTTAAAAAAAGATGCTGAAAACATAAAGATGTTAAAATGTGTTTAAAAAGATGTTAAAACATAAAGATGTTAAAATGTGTTATAAAAAGATATTTATCCACACACACAGAGATAAAGATGATTAAAATGTTTTAAAAATATGTTTAAGAACATACAAACATGTTTAAGATGTTTACAAAAATAAAGATTTGTATAGCATTTATTGTTTAAAACCTTTTTTAAGCCTGTGTGGAACATACAAAGAGACAATAATAACAGTAATAACAGTAATAATAATTAGGGGGGGTAAAGGGGGGGGGGGCATGCTTTTGAGTTCTCTTTAGGGAGGCTCACTATCCCACACTTTGAAAACCCCTGTGTTACAGTTTGCCTGTGAACAAACACTGCAGCTCCTCAGTACCCAAGAATTTCCTGTGTCTTGCTTCACAGCTGTAGTGAAAAAGTGAGTATCGACTTTGGCCGTGACAGAAAACAAGGTCTTAGTTAAGTTAGCACTGGGCCTAAGTGACCTCATTAAACAGATCATCTGATTATAAAAATAATTTAAATACTAGTCATAGTAATAAATTCCTCTTCTTGGGTTTTTACCCATAAAGCTTTTATTGTATCATCGTCACCATCATTTTGCACTTGTCAGATATTAATTTCGGACCATGTGGCTTTAAAATCCCCATGTTATGATGGCAGACATTTCAGTGGTCAAAGACTGTCAGTCAGAAGCAGTGGTGATGACATCATCGTTTGGCCCAACCCTGGCACTAATTCTGTCAGTATTCTTCACTTCTACTGCCTTTTGTTGACTGTTAAGCAACTCAATGAAACACAGTTCTTCCTGCAAGTGTTTCACATTACAAGTCTTCCAAGACAAGGAGGTATTATGTCCATTGAGGTGCTGGAAGGAGTGAATTAAATTTGTAACATCTTTGCAAGAAGTGTTGCGTTTCATTGGCAATAGTAATTGAATAAATGACATAAGAATTGATCAGTGAGGGAGAATGGCATTTCAGTTAAATATGTGGACTAGCCCTCAGTAAACATGGTAATAATTTGAAGGAACATCTCTTTCTTCTCAGAGACGAGCATGAAGACTTCAAGGACGAGATGTTTCGCCTGAGGAAACTGAGAGGAAAAGGGAAACCGAAGAAAGGAGAGGGGAAGAGAGCGGGCAAGAAAAAATGAGCTGGAACATTTCTCCATCTCCATCTCCACACAGAATTTATGCTTTTTTCTTTTTATGGAGGCTGAAGGCATTGGACTGCGTACATGCCAGCCGTGAAAGACTTCCTTTGGTTTGGTCATGACTGTCCAGTTGCTTCGTCTGAAGTTTTTCTATGTTGGCATATAACATATATAACATTTTCATTTATGTTGGTTGCATTGAAGTGATTCCATCCTTTCATTGTTGAAAGGTCTGTTGCAAAGAGTGAAACAGTAAGGAGCGGCAAACAGCCAATGCCAGTACGTAGCTTTCAGTTGACTACTACTGAAATAAGCTGATAATTGTGATCATCTGAGAGCACAGTCAACAATAAGAAACCCATGGCTATGCATTTCCAAGATTTGTGAGTTAATAATGAATTTTGGTCTCTTCAGCTATATTGTACTTCATGTCAACAAAGGAAACAAAGTGTTAGCTGTTAACTATTAATGGAATGGCCAGAAAATGGTAAAATAAAACTGACATCTTTCATGTTTTCAAAATAATATTACTGTGAGGAATGTTTGGTGCCATAAGGCTCTTTTTGCCTGCTGCTACAACGCAGTACAGCAATGACTTATGTATTTCATATGGTGTTACCCGTTCTAATAAATATTTGGAAGTATTTAAGGCAAGGCCAGATATCATGTTTTTTTAGCCGTACAATGAGAGCACTTTGGCAGCAGGTATATGTACAGTGTCTCACATCTCAGCTGTAGCTCCCAAGCTCAAGGTCTTGAGCACTGAGACCTGCAGTGGGTTACAGCTGAAAGGTACAGGATAGATCAAGCACCAACTCCAGTCACAGGACCTTGTATTGTGTAATAAATGTTTCAAAAGTCTCCAGAAAACTTTCTGTGTGGTTTTGATTACTGTTAATTGATTTTTCCAATACAAGATGGTCAAATATTAGTGCTGTCCATAATGACAGATACGTTAAGTTTTGTTTTTTTTGTAACACCATGTGGTCAGTTCAATAATCCAAAAATGGGCAATGAGATGGAGAGTGGGTGGAGCTGAGGTGGGGGTGAATGAATTCGTTTGCTTAAACACACCCACTTAGCTCAAAACTACCAAGCTGGCTCACTAACCCTGTGGTAGCAGCCCATTTCAGGACTGGTTACACTACTTTGTGCAATTCTTCCTGAAATGCAGATGTAGTGTTACATGTCAACATCTTGAGCTTCACAATGACACTGCGGAATTCTGTGGCTACTTTGTAGTTTATGGGATTGACTCACCTTTGGAGCCAGCCTCCAGTGGCCATTCAAGGAAGTGCAGTTTTTGGCACTTGGCTTCAACCAATTGCAGAAGTTTTCAAAGTCCAGGGGGGCTTTTTCAGTTTCAGGACAGGCTCAGGAAATGGATGTGAATTTTTGTCACATGGCACTAAATTTGGTTTGCATTCTAAATTTCAGCTTTCTGTTGAAAGAAGAATCATGTGGATGAGGTGCAAGCATATTTTTTCAATTAAAAAAAAAGTTTTTTGCATGTCAAAGTTTTTCATTTGGCATATCGAATATAATCAGTATCTCATCAAAAGTAATTTATCTAAGTTTATAAAGTAATATTAGGTAACTGATGAAATAGCAGTAGCATAGCTCTGGGCTGCTTGACTAAGCACATTTCCCAAAATGTTGGCTGTGAAGCAAAATGAGCCAGAGCCATGGGGGAAAGGTCAACCGGTGGTTCATCTTCCCTCCTCATGTTTACAATAGAGTCAAGTCAAATACTTGGTGTTTCAATTAGTGTAGCATCCTAACAATGACATTATATTTTATATTTTAGATAACCGCTCTCATAGTGCTTAATTACAGAAGAAAAAAAGAACCACTGGAGAAGCTGAGGAGTCAAGGGAGGACAATCCATCAGAAACATGTCCAAAGAAAGAAAGATTGATAGATCAACCCGTCACATCGGAGCATCACTCGTGTTTTGCCATTTTGAATAGCACTTTCTGTACATGGGTGACATGTTAGTGTTTATGTTATTGGCTATTGGTTAAGTTTGTGATATGGATATTCAGAACATTATGTAACAGGTTGGTATTTGTCATGTAGCCTATGTAGGTTAAAAAGTTGGTAAATATACACTAGAGAGTCAACAGTGAAAGTTAATAAATGAACTCTGGATGTTCCTCAAGAAAATAAAAAATTCATACAATTTAAAACTCCCATGTCTATTTTGTAATTTGAGGTTGAGACACAAGTTAACTTTATTTTGGGGTTTGGTTGTCAATATGTTGTTGTCTGTTTAAGTTAGGGACACTACCAAGGTTTGAAGTTTCCCAGACTGAGAAACTAATGCTCTCAGACAGACCTTTTCAAAAGAAAATCTCTTCTAATAAACTGAGGGAAAATGAGTAAACTAAGGTTGAAGGGGGACTAACCTTACCCACACCAATAACTACCCAGGGAGTAATTCAACTACTTCACTGCTATTAATACTGCTGTAACAACAACAACAACAACAACAACAACAATAATAATCAGTAGGTCTGTGCCGCCCCTACAGCACAGAGGCTCGGCAGCTCCGTCCTGTGTCTCTGTCGCCCCCTGCTGTCTTCAGTAACAGCCTGCGTTTCCCTGTATTATTTTCCACTCAGTTTCTCGCAGTTTAAAATGGCGGCGTTGAGCAGCGCCGAGTCCCCACCGCCCGTCTTTAACGGAGACACCGCGGAGCGGGAGCCGGGCAGGGAGCGGGGCCTGGAGGAGCTGGGTGCCGGTCTGGACTCCTCCTGCACGTCGGGGGTCCCCGGGGGTCCGCAGGATGAGGAGGTAAGCGCCCCGGCGGCAGGGCAGCGGCTCTGAGCTGGGCAGGGGACACGGGCTCCGAGCGGAGGTAATTGGATGTAAATGTTCAGGAAACACCGGCTGTAACACGGATCGTGGGAGATGCGGTGTGGGGAGGAAGACGATGCCCTGAATGTAAACCATTAGTTTGAGCGCTGGCCTCTCAAGACCCTCGACTTCCAGTGAGCAGAAAATGCGACAGTGTGATGCGAGCAGGAGGGGAAGGCTTTCTTCGGCGGAGCCTGTGTTTATTTCGGGCCTGCTTTATTCCACTCGCTCCTGGCTTCGTCTTCCAGCTCTGCAGCTGCAGCCTGGTGCGCCAGCACAGCACACACACACACGGCTGTTGACGCAACAAAGACACGCAATTACAGCGCTAAATAAGGCGCTGTGGTGGATTGTAAAGTTTCATTTGAGCCGTCCACGGAGGCTCTTCACCTCGGAGGCTGATGATGATGATGGAGGTGGAGGCAAACTCAAGTCGTGCTCCTGTTTTTTTTCAGGTGTAATTTAGCTACACGGGCTACTTTAATTTCTATTTGAGGCTTTACAATCACCGCCCCCACGTCTGCAGACACACACAGGCAGAGCATGTAGCCTAGCCTGGACATTTGTCTTCAGTCAGCAGGTCAGAGGCCTCACTGCTGGACCGGGGCCCCACAGCATCATGCCTCACACTTCCAATCTCTTCATGCAAACATGTCCCAGCTCTGCCTTAAAGCAGACACATGTGTCATCACTCCACACATAAAATGACAAGTGACTCATTTTGTGACATGTCCTTCTCAGACGTATGTGGCCCCCGGCCCCCGGCCCCATGTTAAGGTCTGAAATTCTGATCATCCCAGCAGTTACAAGTTTTCCTATTTTCTCAGTCTGTTTTCAGGTATATCCAGAGAGATCCAGAGGGATAATATAGAAATACACACCAACACTGATCACACATTTAAAAAGCACTTCCTGTGCTTTTAGTGTTGCACTTCCATAAAATGTGGGGACTCACAAGAGCAGACTTCATAGAAATGGAACAAACCAGAGGTTGAGCTATTCTGACTTTGAGTCTGTAGTTTGGCCCAAGAACACTGGATCTTACATTTCCCAATATTCAGCCAGCATCACTTTTTTACTGCACCCTTCCTGGCTGGTAAATGCCCACATTTTCCAAACTACACAGTTTGTAAAACTGACTGATGAATTTGACATTTCCAATGCCAATGTAAGAAAAGATAAGATCAACCTTATTCGTCCCAGCTGATTTCATCACTATGACATCATCAGGGTTATTTTCTCAAACTTGCCAGAGCTCCTTCAGAGCCAGCCACAGAAGACATTAAGCTACTGTTTCCACAGGCTGAAGTCTGCTGCTCTTCATGTGTAAACCCATGCGTGTGTGAAATGTTTGGGTTTCCCATGTATTTAGTTTAATACACTAATGTATAAAATATCATCATGTGAGTTTTAAAACTCCATTGTGGCAGTGTCTGCATGCCAAGCTCATGACCTCGTAGAATGGTTGCTGCAGTTTTGACTTAAATGTTAAATCATAACTCCAGCTGTTTCCAACCTATTCATTGTATTTCTGGTCAGTTACTGCCTGGATGAAATACTTTCAAAACTTCAGTGCCAGCATTAAAATCTGCTGGAAGTTGTAATGGACCGTGGCAGTCTGTTGACATACGCATTGCGTTGCTCTTTAACATGAAGTATTGAAGGACCATGCTGGGGTCTTTTTATGTTGTAGCCTGAAAACAAGTGGTCACTACTTCACATTGACCATTTTCCAAACTATCTCTTTTAACTCAATCTCCTTCCTTCCAGAACGCCATGGGCTTCAGTTCATTTGATATTGAAGTGTTCAAACTTGCTGCGAATGGAATATCACACTGAAACATGAATGGATATTTTCCAAGAACTATGCACTCAAAGTTTTAGTCTCAGGAACCAAACTCCAGTAACTTAACTTAAGTAACTGAACTAGTAATTAATTGTTAATTGTTTTGTTGTGATGTCTTCAGGTGTCTTGTTTTTCTCTGACCAGAAGTCTAAAGACCAAAGATCTTCAGTGTACTATGATATAAAACATAGAATCATCATATTGGAGAAACTAGAACCAGAGAATTGTTGGTGTTTTTGTTTAAGAAGATTAATCAATCAAAATAGCTGCTGTTTAACAATTTTCCGAAGGTGGAGACTTTCCATTGGAATTAACAGGCATTTCTGGGAATTTATGGGAAATAATGGGAAATAACAGGATATAAAATGAAAATATAGGGGTTGATTTGTTCGTTCAGATGGAACCTAACTTTTTATCATAACATAATTGGACATAATTGTAAACCATTCTCACAGAAATGAAAAAATCAACACTGGAGTTGAACTTAAATCACATGAGCCGACTCATTTAACATGGTATTGAACTTTCATTGAGCAACAACAAAAAAACGTTCCCTATGACCCCAGTCCAAAAAAAGACTGTTCCTCTCAGGCCTCCATTTTTCAGTATCTGACACTGGACTTCCTCAGTGTCAGATACTGATGTCTCTTCTTCACTGTCCTTCTGGTTTAAGGCTGAAAGAGCCTCAAGTATTTCAACTTATGGATATGTTAGCCTGTTGCATGCATTGGTGTGAGCGTTACCGAACGGACCAGTTGTGGTTGTGAGCGGCTGACTTTGGTGGCATCTGGAGGATGATAGTGGAAACAGGAAAGTGCCTTAGATCCACGAAGTCTCTTTCACCAAGGTGCCAATGAGATTTGTTGGCATGACTTGAACCACATCTCATATGATTTTTATATTGAAATTGTGTAAAAATTTCCAAAATTCCCCATTCCCCTCAAAACCCCAGACCTTTGCAACCCAAGTTGTGTTGTGAGTAAATAAAATACCTAAACACACTTAAAAAGGGAAAAAGAAGGAAAGGAATTAGCTTCGTACAGAGGTCAACCAATTAATCTGTGCCAATAGGACATTTTACGAGCTATTGTTATCAGAGGATCTTGACTCCAATAGTGAGCGACGACCGATATTAAGGCTTAAAATAATAATCTTTATTCAGAAATTATGAGTATGATAAGTTCTTAGTTATAATACAGCATTATTCATGCTCTGGACTGAAGAGAACTGCCAAAGCACTGGCACTCTGTGTGCTCTTTTAAAAGCGCAACAGACTTTTAATTGTGTTTTTTCACTGTAGACTACATCAGTGTTCACATCACCGTCAATCTGTCTGTCAACCCCTAGTTCCTCATGTTATTGTGGTGTTTCTACTTGTTCAACTGTTGGAGCATCCATGAACTCATCCACAAGGAGAGTTTTTGGAGCTCGTCTGTCTTTTCTCAACAGACTGTTAGCGTGACTCCACAGGAAGAATGAAAAGGGACTAAATTTTCATCGTGATGGATTATTTATTGATTGATGCTAAAATAGTACCTGCCAATTGTAGGGGATTAGCTGAATAACACATGGTTTGGTTTGGGGGTAAAACAAACTTACATGCACATCCTAACCTTCTTCTTCTTCTTCTTATAATACAACCCTGATTCCAAAAATGTTGGGACAATGGGTCCCTGTCGCCTCTAGTTTAGGTTGAGCAATAATTCAAATGTAACTAATGCAAAAATGTTCAGATGTATAGATGATTTAATGAGACAAGCAAATTAAATTAAGACTTAAAGTAAGCAGACCTCTCCCCAGTTTATGACATTATACCCTCTTGAATATTCATGAAAATGTGACTTTTGAAAATCACATTTATGAATAGAGAGCAAGTCCACCTACCACCCTGGACATCCACACCACACTGTTGCACCGTCCTGGTCCTAGTCCAAGTCAGGGGAAGATCTGTGGCCTTTCAACTCTGTGTGTTCATTTAGTGAACAATATAAATTGGTTGACATTGTGTGGTGTGTTTTTCCACAGATCTGGAATATCAAACAGATGATAAAACTGACACAGGAACACTTAGAGGCTCTTCTGGACAAGTTTGGAGGAGAACACAATCCTCCTTCCATATATCTAGAGGTAAGAATGTTTGGCTTTAATGAATATAGTTGCCGAAAAAAATCTTGTGACTGTGAAAGTTTTTAAGCTGTTGAGTCTCTGGTGTGTCGTCTTCGTCAGGCCTATGAGGAGTACACCAGTAAACTGGATGCCCTGCAGCAGAGGGAGCAGCAGCTGCTGGAGGCTATGGGCAATGGTACAGACTTCTCCTGCTCTCCTTCCCCGATGCCAGCCCTTCTGGAGGTCAAGATGGGAGGTTGTGGGGTTGGAGGTGGGGCTCAGGCCTTCCCATCCTCAGCCCCCAATACCTTGGCTGTCCTACAGACCCCGACTGATGTCAGCCGAGCCAACCCTCGCTCCCCTCAGAAGCCCATTGTCAGGGTCTTCCTGCCCAACAAACAGAGAACAGTGGTATGTCTGACAGTCTCTCTGAGGATACATTGGTTGTCAAAGATTAGAAGAAACCAAAGCACATTTATTTTAATTTTATTTAATTTGCTTTTAACTATTGTACCTTAAGCCAAATAAATGCCAATTTGTCTTAGGCAGGCATCAGAAATAATCAGAAACATCAATTATGTTATATGGGATTTATTTGACTTATAGAAAGTTCCTCTACCTTCTATAACTAGGTTAGTCTATCTAGGTTTATTTTCTGTATTGAAAGACAAATCAGCATCCAGCATCATTTTAACAAGTTAAATGTTTACTTTGTGAAAAACAATAAGTGGGAAGGTTCTTAATATCATGGTAACTTGGTTGCGTCTGCATTCATAAATTCACCGTACAAGTTGTAATCTCAGGTGTCAATAACATTCTAATGTTCAGTCTCATTAAAGCAAAATGGGGATATACCAAAAACTTTCCTGATTCTTAAATTCATTTTCAAAGATTCAGCTCTTCACTCTAATTGCTAAGCTAATAAAAAAACCATTGATATAATTCCAAATGACATTAGTAACATTCAGAGCAAATGCAAAATGGACAACTAGAAGTATGTTGACTAATGGTCTCAGACTTTTTGACCCCATTGGACATGAAAGCGGTGTCTCTGATTTGCTCATATTGGCCAATATATAAGTCATGCACCAAAGAAAACCTCTTTGTTTGACCTTGATCGTTGACAGGTCAGTTTTGCAGGTCACACACTACACTGTGCTGTTTTGGCCTGTACCAAATGAAGATTGACAGCCGTGAGGGAAATGTGGTAAAATCTTTGGTCATCAATCCAAAACAGTGGTCCTGATCTCTCTGAGGCACGCCCACCAAGAGTCAGCTCAAGGCTTTGGTAACCAAAGACATCCTGCGTAAAAATGATGACTGTCAAATCAAATTCTCAGAATGTTACTGCTGCTACATCCCACATCTACAAACCAACCAATCAGAGTGTGGCATGGAACCACAACAGAGGTGGCCAGTGCTAAGTTAGTGCAACTCATTAGTCATAATTTCCACATTTGTGGGAAAATCACTAGAATCACCGTGGTTCAGATTAGGAAAAGGACGTGTTAGCATGTGTCCAGTTTTGAGTCAGTGGGGCACTGAGTCAAATGCTGGAATGTTAGAGCTGTGGATTCAGGGTTGCACAGGTTGACACTAGTTTCATTGTGTATTTACAGGATCATTTCAGTGTGACTCTCCGCAGGTTTAGGATCAGTGTGAGGCCCAGGGAAATGAGTCAGTGTAGGTGAGCCTTTTCACTTTAAAGGGCACTACAATGGCCAAGTGCAAACTAAGGCTCTGCTATCAGCTGTTTGAAAATATCTTCACCAGGACTAATGGCTAAAAGAACCATTCTCACTCCAACGTTGCAGTTGAACATTTCAGCATCCAAATTTGTGTGTGGTTGTTTCAGCTCATTTCCTTTCTGATGTCAGCCCATTCTGCACTAAGATGTCAGTTCAGTAAGGGTTATTGTGCTGTGTTCAGGTCCCGGCCCGCTGTGGGATGACTGTGAGAGACTCGCTGAAGAAAGCTCTGATGATGCGAGGCCTCATTCCAGAGTGCTGTGCAGTCTACAGGATACAGGATGGGTAAGTCTGTCCCTGACATTCTGTACTGCCTGCAGAGCACCAGAACACCCAGAGACTAACTGATAATCCATGTACTGATACACAGGGACGGCAAGAGTACTAGAATAATCAAGTGAATGTACTACTACCTAAAAAAAAGTTAGTCAAGTCAAAGTCAAAAATATATATTTCTGTCAGTTAAAATGTAAAGTGTGTGTCTGAGTAAACATTACTATGTTACATTTGTAAAAGGAAAAGAAGAGGTAGGGAGAGAGAAAATGTTTTATGATGGTATATAAAACTTCTGTTAAATAAGAACACCTTTAGGCTACAAAATCAACTGTATAAAATGTCAGCATATGGACTAGTAGAACTAAATTCAAATTCAAAAGAACTTTATTTATCCGTTAGGAACTTCATTTGTGCAGAGCATCAGTTTGTGTACAATTTACATAACAAGCAACACAACACAACCACAAGCAATCAACAGTTAAACCAGCAACTACATGAACCATTGTGCCCAAACCAACAATGAATTCAAGTTCTGTAGACACCACTTTGCCACCTGTGCACACAACTGATTATCAGTTACACAACTGCATCCTTCAGTGTAGCTTTACTAGAAACAACCAGAACCGTGCGCAAAACTCATGGGTGCAGCAAGCATTACAAGCTAGATACATTACACCAAATGGCCTGACACCTGAAGAATTCAGCAGCAGAATAATGCATCAAAGTACACAACACAAAGATTCTCCAAAGCGACTACAAACACAAACACACCCACTAAAGCCCAAAGAGAGATCCACAGTCTACTCTGGGTTCAACTTCTCTGCATGTTTATTCTCAAAGCATAATATGACCAATCAGCTCAACTTTGCTGGTCCCACCGTAACCAGTCCACTCATCCTCACCGGTCCCACTCTTACCAGTCCACTCATCCTCACTGGTCCCACTCTTACCAGTCCACTCATCCTCACCGGTCCCACTGTAACCAGTCCACTCATCCTCACTGGTCCCACTGTAACCAGTCCAGTCGTCCTCACTGGTCCCATTGTAACCAGTCCACTCGTCCTCATTGGTCCCATTGTAACCAGTCCACTCGTCCTCACTGGTCCCATTGTAACCAGTCCACTCATCCTCACTGGTCCCACTGTAACCAGTCCAC
>JBBMOC010000149.1:0-22285 GCA_037975185.1 Centropyge bicolor
GGATAATGACTGAACTGTATTATCACCAGTGGCCCAGATGCTTCACACGTCTCTGTTTACTCTCATCCCAAAGTCTGCAAACAACCAAGCAACATGTTGACCCAGAGACTCAGTGAAAAATAACACTTAAGCACTCATTCAACCAGATACTTACAAACCCACACAAGTATAAGATGCCAACGAGGTAAAATAACATCCTCTCTCCATGTTCAACCACTTAGCCAGCAACGCTGATAGCACTACCTAAACTGCTTGTTATTGCCAAGCTAGTGGAGCTGGCTGGAAATAATAATGCCCCCTATTAAATTATTCATGGCTCCAGTCAGGTGGAACCAGATGCTGCTTTTGTGTCATAGAGGGAGAGCTGTAACTCGACTCAAGCGTGGAAGGGCCGTCGCCGCGTGGAGGCGGAGGCTTCGTGGAACAACAGCGAGCGAACACGGGATGTCATGACACTCGCCCGCCTCTTCCCATGTGACATTTTCCTGCCAGTGTTCAGACAGAGGACGAGGGTTCAGTAGGTTGGTCCAAATGTGGGCGAAGCCCGAGGTGCCGCTCGCAGTTCACCCGCCCTGTGTCGGCGTGGCTTTGTACCCCACCCTGACATTTGTGGCCGTGGCCAGGAGATGACCTTTTTTGTCCATGCCATGCTTTAGTGCTGAATACTAATGCTATGGTGCTGTGTGCCCGCCACTCATGGGAACAAGCACGGCTATTTTTAGCCCCGTGTCCCCAGCTGCACATATCCAACCCGGGGCCAATGGGCAATTAGTGTTTGTTTCTAATGGCGGGAGGCAGTGCCGTAACCTCCCTAACACAAACAGACATCTGGACAAAGGCTGTCTCCGTCCTGGCCTGTACCCCCGCCGCAAGACACCACCCCCCGCGGCCACCGAGTCCTTCCATCCACCTCGACCGGCCGAGGAGCTCGTCTCCCCGACATCTGCCGCCGCTCGCTCTGCGAACACGGTGACTCATCAGGAAGTCAGGGCTCTGACTGGAGGAGTCGTCCTGTACCTGCTCGTTCATCAGCATCTCCACAGACTGCACCTGATATTCACAGCTGCAAGGAATGATGATTTCTTTATCAATTAATCCGCTGATTGTTTTCTCAAATAACTGATGAAACAATTAATCCTCTGTTTTAGAAAGATGTTATGAATTTGGGAGAAAAGTCCAAAATTTAAAAATACTCCATTTACAATTATAATAAATCCAGACCTCAAAAGTCAGATCATCCTCAGTTTTTACATTTAATGGATTTTTAGTTTAATCTATTATTGGTCTATATTTCTTTATGACAACAGATTTTGAGAAGTAACATTCACAGACATTTCATCTTTTCATCTGCGTGACTGAGCTGCTCAGACAAACACAGGGTCTGACGGAGATCGTCGTGGTAACCATCGGGGTCAACGGCAAGTTTCCACCTTTATTAGGACGACTGTTCTAATTAAGCCCAGTTATACACAGTGTGTTGTTCCATCATTCAGGCATCTCCACAAACTCATGTTGGGCCGTGGTCCGGACTCTCCGAGCACAGATAAGACTGTATTATGATATATTTGGCTGAGCCGGTATAATGAGTCAGTTTGGGAGTCTGTATGTCACGACGACGGCCTCTTTAATTCATTTTAGTCAGGGCAAAGCTAATTCAATCCACCTTATTAAAGCTTCTTCATGCAATTACCCCGTGGCCCCGTTCACTCCCGTTCATTGATGGGCCAACATGGAGGCAGCGGATTGGACGGCTGGCTCGCCAGCCCCACAGAGACCCATAACACAGAACAATGTAACGTGTCCCATCATACAGTTAACAAAGATGAATCACTGCAAAAGGAGAAAAGGAGGCACCGCACACACGCGCTTTTTTCTACTCGTCCGCTGTGAAATTCCACTTGATCGGGACATTAGAATCAATTACATCCCCACATAAACACAAAGCATTAACTCTGGAGCGCATTAGCATCCCATTAATCATCCTCAACATTAAAAGTGCTGCGGAGACAGCGAGTGTGCCTTGAACTGACTGGCACAGGGAGGCTGTCTGTGGCCCTGCCTGCCAATAATATGTTATCAAAGAGGGGGCAATTAACCTCCAACATGGTGGACAATGCACACAGTGGAGCGTGTCCTCGTGGAGGACGTGGAGACTGGACACGGTGTCCAACAGCCAGCGCAGACAACTGTCAGCTGGATGAATCAAGTTCACATAACTCTGCCTTTTCGGACAAATATAATTCAATAAGTATGCAACATGTAACTGGACATGATTGAGCTTTGTAAAGGAGACAGGAGCTCGGCGTGGACACGGCAGACGCAGTAAACCTGCGAGCAGAAAGACAGAGACCGAGATTGAACCTGCGGAGATAAGCTTTTTTATTACAAAGCAAATCCTGACAAATAATCATCACTGCCTGTGGATTTTGGCAAGATCCACATAATCATCCCCGGCCCCCGCCCTCAGACGCCACCGTGCACCTTTCACATCCAGACGGTCCTCCGCCTCAGCCGGCCGACCACAAACAGTCAGCTTTCATATATTTGCTTTTACAAGTTGTGAGTCAAGCCTTCGTGCAAACTAAAACCCACCTGATGTCTGAGTCCATCTGACAACCTGTCCATAACAAAGCAACACTGATGGAGCTGCAGCAACATCAGCAGACCAGTTCTCCGTCACGTCTGTAAACTGGAGCAAAACAACCAACGTGGACTTCTGGGGACTCGTCTAATCTCATGCTGCTTCCACCGGATCAGTGTTTTCCATCTGACTGAGTGGACGGCACTGATCAACTCCAGGAACAATCAATTATGAATGCAGGCAGATCCCTGAGGTGATTACCGGCTCCTCTCTGCTGACCTCCACTGAAGTCAGCAGCCAGTCGCTCCCGGACGCCTGGACACCACATGAAGACGGCTGCCACCACACAGCCACTGTTCCATATGAGCTGTGGCGTAACACCAACATGTGCTGGATGTAAACAGGCACATATGTAAAGATAAAATACACATGTATGGAGAAGAACATGTGCACAGACACTCTGAACATGTGTGTGGAGCGGATCTAGTCCAGAGGCTTATACATCCACACAAATCTGCTCTCACATGAAAACACCCCCGGGACACACAGAAGACGCACGCTTGCTTTGTCATGCACGGGACGCTCGCACAATCCGAGCGAGTGATGCGGCCGCTGACGATGATAATGCACTTTCACTGGGCTGTCACCGAGGCTCCCGGAGCCATCTTTACAGAGCTTTCCCAGTGAAGACGGAGTTACGTAACAGCAGCCGTGGACCCTGCTGTTCATATCACTAATGCCTCACACTGTGGCGGGGTCACGTGCTTTATCCAGGCCACATCCAGGCGCCGGCCGAAGCCCCGCTCCAGCTGTTACTACAGCCCGGCCTCAGTCAGTCAGGGGCACGCTGAGCCGCGCTGCCTCGCACTGAGCGGCCATGTTCGCCGCTGCACACGATGCTGCGCACGATTCAGACCCTCCAAAACACATGTCCAATAGCCATGCTCTTTTTTATGATTTCAACTGGACGACCGAAGTGTTGTTAAGTAACCTTCAAATGTGTATATCATCCCTAAATTCACATTTGTTGTGTCTCAATCCGAGGCTCAACAACACACACTTAGAGACCTGAAACTATCAGCTTCAATGGGAATTTTCTACAGAGCCAAGAGTTCAAATATGATACTGAGGACTTTAATTTACCTCAGATCAATATGAAATGAAATAAAAAATATGAATGAACATGAAATGATAAAATGTAAAGGAATGTTTGAGGAAATTCAGAAACTCTTTCTCCCTTTAAAAAAAAAAGTTCTTTCAACTTTTAAAGCTGCTTTAATTAACAGTTTTAAATGAACAGTGGGTCGAGTGTCTGTTGTGAAAAGGAGCCGTTGCAGTGACAAACCCACAGAGAATCATCACCAGACTCCTCTCACCTCTGCTCGGCGTTTTAGCACCTTTCAGCTCATTGTTTTCATCGTACAGTCGACAGCCTCACTGTTTCACTTCGGTCTCAGTCACCAGCTTCATTTACAGACACAGCAGGCAGCTGGTGGAGACAGTGGAGCTCATAGCAGCTGAGGAGACCCATATTTCCACCAGGAGACCAAAAACAGAGCTAAAAGGAGACGCAACATTTGATTTACCAGGTTTACTCAAATCAATGCATGTTGCTGTGTGTTGAAATCAACTGTTCACACTGTTAGAGGTGGTGTTGTAGATACAAGTTTAAATGTTTATCACACTTCTTTAAGAGCAAATTATCTTGATCAACAATATTCTTATGAGTCAATATGTCCATATAGGATTTTTTTAAAAATTCAAATATCACACTTCACAAAAATCCTGCGAGCTCCAATCTTCTTCATGCAACATATGGGAAAATACCAGATGGCCTCATTATGGTATCGAATCAATGAGCAGATGCTTTTTCATTTAAATTCAAAATACTTTACTGTGAGTGAAGAGAAAAGGTCTGAACTCCCAATGCGCTAAACTCCGTCCATTTGGTGCTTCCAGAAGGAGAAAACAAACACGAAGAATTTAAAGTAAATATTATTTGACCCACGGTCGGTCCTCCTGAAGTCCCCACCATCCTCCTCCTCCTCCCGCCTCCTCTCTTACAATCAACTCAGCGCAGAGCAAACACATCCAGGTGAGCGACGTGAACGCTCGTCTCCGGTGCATAGTGAAGATGAAAGTGAGTTGCAGGCCGCTCAGGGATAACCGGTGAAATGATGAATGGCCGTGCCTGCTCGTCAAGGTGTGCAGGAGGAGCTACAGCATGAATGGGAGTTTGCCTTCGGAGTACTCTCTCATACCCGAGGCGTGGAACCAGACTGACAGCCCTAATTATGGAAGCTCTTCAAATGAGTGACCTTGGGAGGCGGCAGAAACATCCGTACCTGTGCACACGTGAGCGCACACACACACACACACACACACACACACACACACAGACAACATATTTTTGCACAGTTCATGATGCTCCTGTTTTCCCACCCTCTGCCCCTCATGACTGCCACCTATAGGAGCCTGTGTCACTGCAAACTGAAGCTGATGACACAACATACAGAAACACTTCCATCCTTTACATATCCATCACTGCACCAGACAGCCCACAGTATCACACACACACGCACACACACACACGCACACACTCAAGGACACCTTTTTGGTCTGTGAACAAAACACCAACCATCAGCTGTCGTCTTGCATTGACAACAGTCCATGATGGATAATCTGCACAAACGCTTGTGAGCGGTTTGATCAATATCACATGACAAGTTCATTAATGCAACTTTATTTACCCTCGTGATGTGTCTCATCTAAAAAACATCTCCTCTGCACGTAGCCTCTACAGACAGCTCCCTCTCACAGGCATGGCAGCGACAAGCGGAACCACCGTGAACCCAGAAACCATGTTATATGAGGCAGAGAGGATCAGCACAGCGTCCCTGCTCTGCAGCCTGGAGCCCTCCGTCAGACACACTGCAGCATGTCTCCAGTCAGGATACTCAGGAAACTCAACAACACAACAACACCACAGTGGATCCTCACTGCATGCAAATGATGTGCAATGTCCTCTGGCTCCTCTGGCTCCTGTCTAACCTGGATATCACAGCTCCATCCACCTCTTCAGTAATGCATGCGAGGGGGGGGGGGGGGCTGCATGTGGACGATTCAATGATCGCTGCAGCCGACAGTCTAAGATACCAGGATACATGTTATGATCGTCCTCATCTCTCCAGCAGCAGCAGCAGCAGCAGGATCCTGCAGCACAGGCAGCACAACAATCCCCGGCTCAGAAAAACACACACGGCTTGACAGCAGACAGTCGACGGTACCGTACCTCAGCAGCAGCAGCCGAGGAAGGACTGATGCAGAGGCAGCTGATTCCTACTGTGATGGAGGGAGAGAGAAGCAGCCAGCAGCAGCACCGGTGCGACGGCTATGGCAGCTCTGTAGCATAAAATGGTTCATCAATGCTCGGCAGAAAGAGGCACAGCCAGGCAGTGCAGGGAGAGCGAGAGAGGGAGAGAGAGAGAGAGAGGGAGAGAGAGAGAGAGAGCATCACTCAGCTCATACTACTGTGGCTGTGCAGCAGAGCACACACATCAACACGCCCCCTTTCTCTCTCGCTCTCTCTCTCTCTCTCTCTCACTTTCTCACACACACACACACACACACGCTTAGTCACACAGACACAGGCACGCAGGGGTGCAGAGGCAGTGCAGTGCGCAGCAGCAGCAGCGAGCAGCTCATCCCTCTCCAGGATGTCTCTCGTCTGCCTTCATCACAATTGGTCATTCTCTGTCTTATTCTCAGCAGTCACACACAATCCTGTCAATAAAGCCCCGCGGCCACGTGCTCCAGCACCGCCTGCCCACCTAACCGCCGCTGATGAGCAGCCATGATTGAAGCTGGCAAGGTCATGTGAGGTTCTCTGGCGTCCCCCTCGGTCCGTGCTCCCAGTTTTGTTGCAGTGTTTCTCAGCTGTTTTTTTTTTTTTTTGCAAGCTGATACAGGGTCTGTGCTTGGCCTCGTCACGGGTCATTATGCCACAGGAGGCTCCCCCCGGAGGCTCAGCCTGACAAACCCTCAGCCAGTGCATGGTGGGCCAGACCAATCAGCTATCACAAACAGCAGCAACACCATTACCGTCCAATCACAGCTGGGGAAATCAAGTGCAGAAGGGTATTAGAGGGGATTATTTGGGCCATGCTGGGTTTGTTCTGGGGGAGAGGCGTGCAGGACGTCTGCCCCCTGTGGCCGACGCCGGTGCTGCACCCTGTTGTGGGAAAAGGAGGAAGAGGAGGAGCAGGGCCCAAAACAGATCTGCTCTCCTCGGCGTTGATGCCTAGCAACCACAGCAGCTCCTCGCCTCCTTCAGAGCCGGCCCTCCCCCTCCAGCGGGACCCTCCCTGCAATCCCAGCTGAGAGCTTCCGCTGCTCGGCGGCTGCTTAACACTCAAGGCACCGAGACGCATCACACACGATTGATGTCAAACGTTCCCACCCGCGTCCTCCACCTGGTGTGTAAACAGTGGAGAGGGAGGCGCTGACGGCGAGCAGGAAGCACACCTGATGTTTTCACTGTAGCACGGGCTGCCAGGGGCGACGGCAGCGGCTCCTCCAGGGCCATTAGAGAATTAACTAACGCCGTAACGCAGCAGGATTAAAGGCAGGAGAACGAGCATTAGACTTCTTTGATCACTGTGTTCATGAGTCTGTGTTTGGATGTTGATGGAGTGAGTGACCTTCAAATGTCGGATTGAATGTGTCACGCAACCAGGCTGCACAGGTCACAGTGGAGGTGCAGGTTTAAAGTTTGGGTCAAACAGAAAAAACAAAATACTCATGAAGTGTTAATGTGGAGCTGCAGGTCTCATGTGAGCTGTGAGGTGCTTCCTCTGCTGCTCCGTTCGTTTATTTTTTAAATCATGATTCAGAGGACGCCTGCCTACCTTGGGATGTTAGAGGGAACCAAACCTGTTCAGACAGCTGTCAGAGGATGTCAGAAGGCAGACCGGGGGCTGCGGGCCTGCCTGCGCTCCGCTGGCCGCCACACGTTCCGAGGTGTGAACAACTGTTTTGACATTCCTTTTTGTGAAGGCTCCTGCGGATTCACGGAAAACACCGAGAGCAAAGGCAGCTTCTACATCAGGAGGCGGAGAAATATTGATGCAGTCAGACGAGATATGTTGAGATGATAATTTGTATAAGGTGGCCAAACATGAGAGGCCTGATTTTAAAGCCTGTGTGATGAGATCATATATGCATCGCCTGAATCCCGGCCTCTGTTTCCACACAGCAGCGGCTCTGACTTCAGCCCTAATGAAGCTCCTCGTTCTCAGCTCCTGTCCTGCCTCCTGCCGTCTCCTCGGATTCGTCCACAGCAGAATCCACCCGGGCTCCTCTCGTCTCTGCATCAAAGTCTGTGTGAAGACTCGGCCTCTGCTTTCAGAACGAGCATCCGTGAACAGGACGACTCAGCTGAAATGACGCACACACATTTCTCAATGGGACTGAGGATTTTTTTTTTCTCTCTCTCCATGTGAAAACAAACCAGTGATGCTGTGTTTGCAGGAACCTTCACTTCTTCACTCTCCTCCTGTATCGTCCTAATGAGCCAATGAGAGCGCTCCAGGTGATCTTATAATGAAGCTGTTCAATTCACTGTAGTAATAATATGGTAATAATAGAGTAGTAATAATGATTTTCACAAGTACCAATAAGAAACTGTCCTCCTGTCCTGAGATTGAATCAACACCAGCTTCATGTGTCAAACTGTACAATTGGACTTTGCATCCTCTGCCCGAATGTGTCCTGGTAAGCAATGTCTCCACCTAGTGGTGGCTGTAATACTTAACCCATTGGGAGTTTTGACCCTTCCAGCTTGCTGTAGCTGCTCAGTGCTGAAGCTGCAGGACAACAGACTCAGCAGCTGTTTGTCAGTTTGTTTCTAGATCCTGAGGCCAGTTTCAGTTATGGATGCTCATTTTCACATTATGTGTTAAGTCAATACATTTTTATCCATGTAAATGTTGAGCGGATTCATCAGTAATATTTGTCAGTGTGAACTTAAGATCTTAATTTTAATGGAACTCTTTTCTCACAACTTTAAACTGATGGTTCAGGTTAAGTCCAGTTGACTCATCTTTTTTAGGCCCAGGATCTTTTTTCAAGTGCAACCTTCTGCAACCTGCAATCCTTCTCACCAAGCAGGTTCCCTCATCATCACACACACACACACACACACACACACACACAGGACGGACTGACTGCTAATCTGCACATGATATAAGCCACTCAGGCACAGCTGCATTCTGCACATCTGGACTATAACTGCATTTCATTTTGTGCCATCTGATTTCTGCTCGAGCAGGAATTTCTCATCACTTCACTTCTCTTCAACTCTCAGTTGTGAGTCTGTTATACACTGAATATCCTGCCAGTAGTTCAATGTTACAGCCATTACTGTTGTAAAACGTCTCAGTGTTTCTTCAGCTTCTGTCCTTGTGAATTATGTTTAGCTTCTGGGAAACATTTTTCTTTTAACCTGCACCTTGTGTGTTTCATTAAGGTTAAAAAGTTACTTCAAACCAAGAAGAGTAAACAGGTTTTCCTCTACTGTCAAAGTACTATTCATGTGGTAAAACATCCTGAACGCAGGTCTCTTGCTGACACTTTATATTTATTTAGTGAAATGCACATTACATAATGGCATGTTGGGTAATCTCTTTATAGCCAAGCAAACACCACTAATCATAAAGCATTAGGGCGTCTTGTTTGTTTGGCGGCTGAATCACCTGCGTGAGAGATGAAAACACAATCACTGAGTGCCACACATGGTTGCATTCGTTAATGATGAGCCTCGGTGACAGTAACGAGCCTTGGCCGAGGAGCCGGGCCGAGGTCAGAGCGTGGCCGCGGGCATCAACAAGTGCTGATCCCGCGAGTGTTGGACACGGCTGAATCAAAGCTTATTCATGGAAAGCCTCACGAACACTCACCTTGTCTGCTCCTCCCACGCCGCCGTTCTTCTTGGCCGTGGTCGACCTCTGCCTCTGGCTCCACGCCGCTTCCCTGTGAGGCTGCTTCAGGAGCTTGTCCACCCTGCAGGTCTTCTGACAGCCCATCGTCCCCTGGCACACACAGCACACACAGACATGGAGTGAAGCATCAGCCACGTTACACCTCGGCCATACATTTCCTGTTTGTTTGCGAGCGGTCACCTACCATGACAGAGCGGTTTGCACGCTTCCCCAAACGCTTGTCATAGTCAGCAGAGCCGGGTGATGTCATAACTCCGGCATGTTCAGATTATAAATATCTGTATTCAGCAGAGTTACATAATAATGGATGTTGGATTATTGTCGGTACAGACAGAAAAGACGGCCAGCTGCCACAGGAAACACACACAACTCTCAAACCATCTACAATTACAGTTTGGTGATTTACACACAAAGAAAAGCTGTGTTAAAAATGTAGTTTTTATTCATGAAATTCAAAAGATTAGTGTGTCACATGATGCGGAAAAGCAACAAGGTTTTATTTTGCTTTGTCAAATAGAAAGTTTTTCAAATGAATGACAGGTTAAAACATTGGTATTTAAAGGATTTAGAACTGGACTGGAGTTTTCATTGATGTGCCTCTGGGCTATCCTTCCACTGCAGAATAACACTCAACAGAATCCATTATATTCACTTAATATTTCACCACCACCCACCTCTGGTGCAGGAGAAGCATCCAGGAGTCCAGCAGGTCACCCAGGTCGGCCAGCTCCAACACGACTGAACCAGAGTCTCTGAATGTTGGGTTTTGTTTCCCTGTCAGCTCCAGTTAGACCAAACACTGTGTTTCTCTCTGCTGCCTCCGAACGCTCCGAGAGTGGCTTCCACAGAGTCATGAGACGCCTCCTGCTTCAGTTCCAGAGATGTGAGCTCCACCGTTTTCTTCTCATTGGTCAGATAAATGTTGGGTTAGTCACTCCAAACAGTCCTCTGTAGTTTGTTATGCAAGAGTTTTTAGTAGTGATGGGAATTTCGGCTCTTCTTGGTGATCCGGTACATTTGGCTCGGCTCACCTTACTGAGCCGGCTCTTTTGGCTCTGAAACGGCTCTTTTTTAAACTAGGCCTATAAGTTCCCACCCAGTGTAATTTGCACTATTTTGGCTTGTGACATTGCATTGGCAACGACGTGATCCTACCATGGCCCCATGGAGGAAAATTAGCAGGGCACACAGTTAATTGTGTAGTATTGATTTAAAGTAATTGCAATCAATTGATAGGCCAATCTAACGCCATCCAAAGAACTAATTAACAACCTACACATTATTTATGTTTTACAAAGCACCAGGGTTTATCAATGTTTTTTTCTCATTTAGTTTGTCTTTTTATTCAAACACACAGTCTTAACAAATGTGTCCTCATGGTAATAATAACAATAGCCTACTGTGTGTTGAAATAAGCATTCTGCCTTCGCATGATCAACATGACTGAAGTGTGACCAAATACTGCTTCTTTTCATTTTAAATCTTTCTCACCGTTAGTTTTCCTCCCGCGAGCTGTCTGTCCACCGATCGCATGCTAGTTGCTCACTTCGCATTCAGCAAACTGAATTGCGCGCGCGCATGTGTGTGTGTGTGTGTGTGTGGAGTCCCAGTTTGATTGCGTCATGGTTCTCAGCGACCGCCCATTGGTGCAGAGACTACTCAATCACTACGTATAACCACTCATTGTTGCCAGCGCTTGAGCGAGGCGGGAAGAACGGCTCACTCAATGACATGTATCGGCTCGAGCCGTTCACTTCAAAGAGCCGGCTCTTTGTACCGGTTCGTTCGCGACCGACACATCACTAGTTTTTAGTCTATGAAGGTTCACACGACTGAGCACACAGGCTCTAAACTGGGATCCAGTCAGACTGTAACAGGGTTCGTACAGTGAAAGGAGTGGAAGTGAGAGCGAACACAAACTCATGCGTTAAAGACAAAGAACAGTTTTTAATGTGTGAGTGATTCGATAAACAGTCCGACGGCTTTTCATGATTCCACTGACCAGGTGGAGGAGAGGCTCCAAGCTAAAGAAGGCTCCAAGCTAACGAAGGCTCCAGGCTAACAAAGGCTCCAAGCTAACAAAGGCTCCAGGCTAACGAAGGCGCCAGGCTAACGAAGGCGCCAAGCTAACGAAGGCGCCAAGCTAACGAAGGCTCCAAGCTAACGAAGGCTCCAAGCTAACGAAGACTCCAAGCTAACGAAGGCCCAGATCTCTCTCAGTTTCTGACTCATCCTTTGATTAAACAGCTTTGACTTTTCATTGTTGGACATCAGGACTTAATAGTCACAGGACTGACTATTGGTGGGAATATTTTCCTGTAAAGGCTTGAAATGATATTCTCACACTGCTCCTTACAAACTGTGGACGGCAGGACGGCGGCAGCGAGACAGACGCTGACAGCAACAACACGGAGCTGAGCGAGGGAAACCGTGGTGATGAGAGGAGGGAGAGAGAGAGAGAGAGGGTGCATGAAGGAGGAAGTGGAAGGACGCAGGTAACTCAGGTGGAACGGAGAGCGAGGGAAGAGGAGGCGAGGAGAAGGAGCTGAAGGCAGCAGCTTAATGTAGTGGTGAGAATGGAGGAGGAGAGAAAGTCCATCTGCCAAAGCTGACAAAACTCATCAGAGGGAAAGTTGAAGAAGTGAAATATGGGAGTGATGATGATGTGCAAGTCGAGCACAGTGTAAACAGCATGTTAGAAAGTGAGGAAGACGAGTCGTCGAGGCATTTAACTGTAAATGAAGCCGGATCAGAACAGGTAATTGAAGCCGACAGTTATCGTACTCACTAATGAAGAACGTCACGATCAGAACAAACAGCTCTCGATATCTCTGATTATTATCTCTACACATTTGTTCTTCATCATGGACGGCTCGTCACAGACATTACTCATCCAAACAAGCTGCCGCGTCCAAGTTCAGTCTCAGCTCATGTTGTCGGCTAAGTCGACGTCTCCTTCAGTCACCTGAAAAACAGCCTCGTGTTCAGGTCGTGAGGACGCTCTCTGGCATTTCACTCGCCGGTTCCCTTTGATCTAATTCAAAGGCAGAAAGGAACTCGGGCCTCCGGGGACCTGCTTCCACTTTCTTCGCTAATCTCGTTTGGTTGATTACACGGAAGTCAAGCGTTTTTGTGCAAACTGCTCATTAGTCCTGAAGTAAACAGCTCCCTGTGAACACACCGACCCTCCGAACCAGAGAAAACAACCTGAGCTCAGACGAGTTCAGAGGCGTTTGAAAATACCTGCAACAATCAGACTGATCAGTTTAACGCATAGACTGTATAAAATATGGACGTAGTGTCCGTGACGTCACCCATAGGTTTCTGAAGAGCAAAAATGAAGCAAATCGTAGTGCGCAGCCATCTTGGTAGCCTACCTCCGGTTACTCCAAATATGGACAAAGAGGTGGAGCGAGGGCGGAGCTGAGGCGGGTCCTATGGGCCGGCTGAATGAACGCTATTGGCTGAAAAAAAAAGCAACATAATCAATAATATAATCAAAAATAATCAAACTAGCTACGGCTAACCAGCTAGGTTAAATGCTAAATATCGTTGCTAGCCGGCTAACCCCACGACGATCTCTTTCCCAAACTCAGTGACTAGAATTAGCCGGGGTGACGCCCTTTAGACCGTCAGTGGCTAGTTGTCAATCAAAGTGGCGCCACTTAGATTGACAGCTATGAATTGTAGAGACTAGATGACTAGAGCCATGTTTTGAACCAGGCTGTAAATATGTTTTTTTCTGTCGTAAAATCTTTTAACATGGGGCTCAAATGTAATTGACTCCCTTCTGCAGCCTGCTCTAGTGGTTATTCGAGGAACTGCAGCTTTTTTGCACTTCCACATTGGCTTCATTTTTCAGCGCCGGAGGTTGCCGCTTGGTTTAACATCGCCACCTTCGACGTGACAGGAAAGAGACGGAGTCTGGAAAGACTTTTTACTCTTTATTTTTTAATTATGTGACTTAATGTTTCTGTTTCGATATAAAATACAAGATATAACTTACAAACAAATTTAAAAAAAGAGTCAAACATATCAAAATGAAAACGTGTGCTCTTGAAATTACATCATCCAGGAGTTTTTCCACAGCTTGTATTTCAGTCATCACACACCGACATGATGACAAAATGATAAGTTATAAGCTCATATTCAGTGTCGAGAAGGCACTTTCATAAGGTTGAAATCTGTTTGACCTGAAAATGTTTCTTCTGACTGAGGCACAGTGAACTGCTTCACATTCAGTTCACATGAACGACAGGAAATGAACAAGAGAACAAGTACATTCAGACACACATGTAAACACAAACTATACAATCAGTTTATAGACAACTGTCACAATATATTTGGAATATTAAATTAACAGTTCGGCATTTCTTTTCTCATCTAACTAATTTCCCCAAAATGTCAAACTATCCCTTTAAAGCAAACCAAGAAAAGCGACATGAAACATGGCAGCAGTACAGAACAAACACCAGCCAATGGATCTGATGTGCTTCATTATCTGACGGTTCGTTTTACAGGATCGCTCCACGATCATGAGGTCTGATGTTTGTGGTGCAGAGAGGATCACTCAGGCTGTGTCCTCTGACGCTGCTGGACAGTGAATGACTTTACTATTGTCTTTGAATGAAGCTGTTCTGACTTTCACCACCACAGGATGTGACGCTGTGAAACCTGTCACTCAAAGAATCCTACTATGATGATGAGTAAGAGGAGGAGACCTGCAAGTCCACAGGCGGCGAGGCAGAGACGCTTCTGTCGAACACAGAGGAGAACTGGAGTCAGGCTCAGTTTACATGTCAAGAACTGAGCTTTACAATTGGATGAATGGATGAATGACAGGGTGGATGAATGTTTGAGGGGCGGAGCCTGTGGACGAAGCGTTACCTCGACCGCAGCAGCTCTCACACAGGAGGTTTGGTTAGTCCGACAGACAGGCCGACAATTAGTGCAATGACAGCAAGCAGGATGAGCAGAGCAAAGGCCAGGATGATGTATTTCTGCCGGGTGGAGAGACACCGTTACGGCAGGTGGAGGAGGTCAGACTGAACTGTGAGCTCATTGGTTCTATTCATGGTTAAAAAGAAACACATACCCTCCTGGATTTCTTCTGGTATCTCACGGCTTTCTTGGTCTCTTCCTTCGCACTACAAATGTACTCAGCTGCGTTGGAGACGTTCTTCTCGATGTTGTTGACCATCTCCCCCTGTGAACCACAGAGTCAGGACACTTTCATTTCTGCATCACTGCGTCAGTCCTAGGGCTGCACAATTAATTGAATTTTAATCACGATCACGATTTTGGCTGCCACGATTAAATTAAGATGATCGTCTGCGATTTTAACATTTAAAAAGCGAGCTCTGTTGCATGTCAAGTCAAGCACTTTCCCAACCCAATAGTCAGCCAACCACCAGGGGGCGACCCATAGGTTAGGGCCTCATCATTACGCTGCCTAAACAGCAAGCGAGCGAACCCTGCAGCAGCGGCAGCCTCAAATGATTAAACTGTGAGAGAGTGCAATGTCGGGAGCAGCAGGCAGTGACAGTGAGGAGGCATCTGGAGGTGAGGAGCCGCTAGTGCATCTACTGTTGACTCTTTTCCACTGCGCTGGTGCTAGTGCTAGTTCGGAGCCAGTGTCTGACTTAGCACCAGTTCTTCGTGTTTCCACCGCGTAAGCACTGGCTCCAGGTGCTAAAAACCTGTGCTTAGCAGGCACCATGTCTTTGCTGGTCCAGAGCTAAGCACAGACTACGTCAGGGGCTGGGGGCGGGGTTATCGTTAGTGCCGGTAGCCAGTTTCCAAATCGCAATTGCGACCGGCTTTTGGGCTGGGACACACAAGCGGTAATTTGTGTTTGTTTTCGCCAGGACGTCCCTGGTCTGATCGCAGATATATTGAACTGACTCCCAGGACACAAGGAAGTTCTGCACAAACTTTTGTGTGCTGAAATCTGGTGTCCGCGAGATCGCGGATGTGTCCAGGCAACAGGCGACCTCCGCCTCGCAGTCAGCCTGAAGACCCTCTATAAAGATACATTTTCATTTCATTTTATAATTGCATTTTGCAAAAGCATATTTATTTTTTCCCTTTGTCTTTGGGTACATTTTAGATTATTGTTTGATTTATGATTATTTTAAGTTTCAATTTGAAAACTTGTTTGTTTAAAAAAAAGAGAGTGCAATAAAAAGGTATGTTTTACCTAACATAATTAATAATCGTGATTAATAATCGTGATTACAATATTGATAAAAATAATCGTGATTATCATTTTGGCCATAATCGTGCAGCCCTAGTCAGTCCTGATCTGTTGATAAGGAAACACTGTGGCCTCTGTGTTACCTGTGTTTCCACCAGCATGGCCATGTCCATGAACATGGCGTGGAGCTCTCTGATGCTCGACTCCAGGCGCATGATGTCCTGGTGTCGTGACTCGATCTCGTTCAAGGCCTGACGCGTGATCTGGGAGTCAGAAATGATCTGAGGGAGAGACGGAGACACCCGGTGAAGTCATTCATCAAAAAACACAAATGTTCCCAGCCCAAATGAGCTACTGCTCCTCCACCACTAGATGGCAGTAACAGCTTTTAGTAGCTTACATCAGATGTGAAGATGGATGGATTTCCACTTTCTAACATGTCCTCTAGCTCCTCATTGGTGGTCACTCTTCCAGCTGAAAGAACACACAGCAGACAGTGATTATACAGCGATGAACCAAATCTTCCTTCACCTCATTCAGAGACTGAAACCAGGCTGCATGAACCATCTGAGTGAAATCAGACTGTGGCTCATTTGCACAAACTCTGTTCCCTGACAGCAGTTTTCTGAAGTTGTTCCTGAGCTCATGTATTAATTCATCCAACCATGTGTTCAGCAAGTGTTGAACCTCTCTCCATCCTCTTTGTGAACGACTGAGTCTTTCCAGGATGAACCTTTCAGACCCAATCATGATCCTGTCACCTGTTACCAATGAGCCTGTTCACCTGTGGAAGGATCCAAACAGGTGTGTCACAGTCTTTTCTTGCTCCTGTCCCAACGTGTTGGAAACGCACTTCTGCCATCAGTGAAGAGTTGTAGAGAAGAGTTGTTTAATTATCTGGAGTAAAACTGGATCCCAGATCTAAAGACGCCCTTAATAAGACATCAGGCCTTTTTTAAAAATGCTGAATGTCTCCAAACCCCCAGAAAGCAGCTCAGAGACATGTATGACACTGATGGATAATAAACAGGCCTCGAGTGCAGATTTTCAGCTGAAAGCTCGTTAGGAGAGCATTTTTAATATGACTCCACTCCTCCTTTTATTTTCCCTCTGGACCTTTGATTCAGTATCTGGCCTTCGAACACAGACGACCAGTGGACGGATCTTTGAGAAGAAGACTACAAGGTTTGAAACAGCTGATCATGTGACGCAGCCTGTCGTCATTAAACAATTCTTTCTCGAGCTTTAAAAACATAAATCTGACATGTAACAGACTCAGGTTGGTGAGAGCCGTCCTGGTTCGATATCTAACTGCTGCGTGTTCGATCCCAGGATGTTTGTGTGATGAAGCCGATCGCTGTCGTTTCACCGACTGAGCCGACAGAAAATAACGTCTGTTCTCCACCTGAGGGAAACGAATGCAGACGACGACGAGACGTCTGTTGTGTTGTTCAGTGAAACAGTATATTAAGATTTATTCCAAACTGATTATGTGTTTGACGCAAGCGGCAACCTCCGGTGCTGAAAAATGAAGCCAATGCGGAAGTGCAAAAAAGCTGCAGTTCCTCGAATAACCACTAGAGCAGGCTGCAGAAGTGAGTCAATTACATTTGAGCCCCATGTTAAAATGTCCGATTTTACCACAGAAAAAAACATATTTACAGCCTGGTTCAAAACATGGCTCTAGTCTCATAAGCTGTTTTTCTACTCCATGACAACTCTGGGGGGGGCGAATTTATTTATAAGGCATTCGTTTAAAATATACAGCATACATCATTATGCACAATTCATAGCTGTCAATCTAAGTGGCGCCACTTTGATTGACAACTAGCACCCCGGCTAATTCTAGTCACTGAGTTTGGGAAAGTACGGAGCCCCTTAGGGGACATGGAAGAAATTTTTTTGAAGGGTAAAAAAAAAAAAAAAAGATCAAGTTTACAAGATCTCGCAAAAGTGTTTACATTAGGAGCATGTGTTGATTGAGGAAACGCTCCGAATCGTCCTCCATGTCTCCCTTTTTGTGAACGTTGAAGAATACGCTTTCCGACGAGAATGTCCTCTGTGCCTAGTACTGTTTTAATATCTTTGTATTTTAGGCCCAAGTCAAAATAAAACTCAATAAACTTCTCCCACTCCATTATTATGTCTGTTGTGTTTCCGCTCTGACCACAGATGACCCGGAAGAACATGCTCTTAATATAAATATAAGTTTTGCGAGATCTCACAAAAGTGTTTACATTAAGAGCATGTTCTTCCGGGAATGACAATAGACACAATCATTGAGTTGTATGTACCGGTGTTGATTTTTTATGTTCAACGTTCGCAAAAAGGGAGACATGGAGGACGATTTGGCGTTTCCTCAATCAACACATCTAATGTAAACTCCTAATGTAAACACTTTTGCGAGATCTCGCAAAACTTGATCTTTTTTTTTTTTTTTACCCTTCAAAAAAATTTCTTCCACGTCCCCTAAGGGGCTCCGTAGGAAAGAGATCGTCGTGGGGTTAGCCGGCTAGCAACGATATTTAGCATTTAACCTAGCTGGTTAGCCGTAGCTAGTTTGATTATTTTGAATAAAGCGGCTTTTTTCAGTGGCTTTTTTTCAGCCAATAGCGTTCATTCGACCTCAGCTCCGCCCTCGCTCCACCTCTTTGTCCATATTTGGAGTATCCGGAGGTAGGCTACCAAGATGGCTACGCACTACGATTTGCTTCATTTTTGCTCTTCAGAAACCTATGGGTGACGTCACGGACACTACGTCCCTCTATTTTTTGACGCTGTTAAAGTTGACACGTTTTTAAGAAGCAAAGTAATTTGTGAAATTGTAAACATTTACAGCAAAACATGCTGCAGTTAACCTACAAATCTCAGTGCAACAGTTGTGAACAATGCATTCATCAGCAGACGCTCGTTTAGATAAGCTCGTGTTTATTTGTGGTCACTTCCTGGTTTGCAGGCGATTCTTGGATAATGCTTGTACTAAGATTAGAAGGAGAGAAGAGAAGCAGCTGCAGCTGAAACTCTATAAACAGAAAGCTTTCTCTTCCTGAAGCTCAGCCTCCTGTTGTACAACCTCCGTCCCGGGGGAGGCCCATCTCTGCGCTCGCTCACTGTCACACACCTCTGGCCGTTCCTCTGAGAGAACAGAGGCGAACACAGCAAAACACGCCGCCATGACACCTCATCAACACATGGAGCAAACAGAGCTTCAGTGCTGGATGAAGAGATGGCGCGAGTCCACGACGGGCGCGTGTGGCCACGTCAAAGACCTGGTGTTCCACAAGGCCTTCGAGCCCTCAGCCCGTTTCCCAGGCAACACAAACACAGCCAGCGTCTCCAGTATCAGGCTCTTCCTCTGCAGCCAGGAGAACTGGAGCCGCTCATTAACCCGGCCGCAGGGACCGAGGGAGGCGGCCCTGGTTTCTGCCTGTGTCTCGTGTTACTCACACGGCCAACAGTGCACCTGATACACACCTGATACACACCTGATACACACCTGATACACACCTCCTCCTCCATGTTTGTCCCTGTAGCTCTGAGCAGAGACGACCGAACACACGGATGAACGGTGGAAAATATCAACTTATCAAAGAGATTTAAGTCAAAACCAGCTGGTATATTATGTTTCCACTGAGTCTCATTAAATGTAGACTCTGCTGCTGCACAGACCAATGCTGGTTTGAGTCATCCTGTTCAAACTGGACCCGATGTTTGCAGCATGTTTCAGGACTCGACTCCAGTCATGTGAAAATCCAGTCTGTAGGTGTGATCACTTGTGACTCTAATGTGCGTAAAACAGAACCTTGACATCTTGGAGACACATGAAAAGCTCCTGTCCTGCTGCTCGCGTCCATTCACCAACAGTGATGTCGGTGTCCGGACAGGAAACCGGTGAGGTCTGTTTCCTGGATGTGTCCCAACACGGCCTCAGGCTTTTCTGTCACTGTTCTGTCTCCAGACCCTTCACTCACAAATCATGCAGCCGAATCCACAAGACCATTCAATGTTGGTAGCAGCAGTTTAGATGAACAATTATTTCAAAGCTTCAAAGACAGTTGATAAATGCAGCTCGTGTTTCCTGGCGTCAGGAAGCTCCATCGTTTGTCACTTACTTATCTCCAGCTGTCTCTGGATCCTTCCTTTGCTTCTTTCCCGAAAGGACACTTGCGTCTCGTTGTACTGGGTCATGACCTCCACAAACTTCCTGGACAGGACTGTGTGCTGAGGACGAGAGAGGAGACACAAGGACAGAAGCTTTTTCAGACTTTCACAACGTAATAATGCACAAAGCAGCAAGAAATGCAATGACAAGTTTAAGATTTGATAGTTTGACAGATTAAATCTATAGAAAAACATTCAGCCCAGTTCCCTGATGATGATGATGATGATGATGATAATGATGATGATGATGATGATGAAGATGATGATGATGGCTATGAAGATGATGATGATGATGACTATGATGATGATGGTGATGATGACTATGATGATGATGATGAGAATGATGATGATGACTATGATGATGATGGTGATGATGACTATGATGATGATGAGAATGATGATGACTATGATGATGATGATGATGATGATGACTATGATGATGATGATGATGACTATGATGATGATGATGATGACTATGATGATGATGATGGTGATGACTATGATGATGATGATGATGATGATGGCTATGATGATGATGATGATGAAGATGTGTGAGCAGGATGTGTAACATGGGAGTCAGTGTGTTTCCCCACCTGTGTCTTCTGGATCCTGAAGTCGACGGAGGATCTGTTGGCGACATCGTCTTTGGGCATGCTGTGCTCCATGGCTTTCAGAGGGAGAGAGAGAGTCAACGTCACACGGCAACACACGACACCAGCTCCTTCTACAGTCAAGTGAAATGAGTATGACATCACATCAGGCTTCAGCTCACATTTCAGCTTGGTTCGCACCACGTTGGCGTTTCCCTTGATGTCGCCGGTCAGCGCGTCCAGTTGATCCTTTGTTTCTTTGCACAAAGACAAACAGGAAACGCGTCAGGAGGAAACATAATGTCTCTCTCTCTCCTGTAAATATTGGATTTGCTCTGATTTCATGTTGTAACTTGGCAACAGCCCTGTGCCAACACTGCACAGGTCACTCACACAAAGCACAGGTTGACCGTTTGCACGTCATGGATCTGAAAACACTTCAGTTAAACACATCCAGCTCTGATGCCGTCTGATCTGTGAACTGGCTCTTTGTGCTGCTGATCCTCAGCCTCAGCTCTGACACCATCCTCACATCATTAGAAACACTGTGAAACTGTGACTTCTTTCTTAACAAACATCTGCAAACCACATGGTGTCTGAATGAAAGAGCTCCTGAAAGGACGAGTTTGTGAGTTTTGGAGCAAAGCGGAGCTGTTTCCTTCGCAGGTTTCCGGCCAGGCAGCCATTCGTTTACAATGAGGAGGAAAATGTGCCAAAGGAAGTGAGACGATTGTTGTGTTTTCACTCTCGAGCCAAACGGTCGAAACTCAAATGTCGTGCAGACTCAGACTTACTGTCGTCGGGGTTGGGCGCAGACAGGATCATGCTGTGCATCTTCCTCACCTCCTCCACCTGGAAGGAGATCTTGTCGATGAGTCCTCGAACTTCTTCCACCTACATGAAGCAAGAACAGATCAGTGACCCGGGTCGTCCTCAGACCTGAGCCCCGGACCCTGCAGAGAGACACCCACCCTCCTGAAGAAGCTCTCCATGAAGCCATCTCTGTCCACTGTGACGGCGGCATCCTCCTCTGCTGGCGCCCGACTCTGTGACCATGACGAAGATGATGATGATGATGATGATGAAAATGTGTTTTAATCTGTCAAGGTGAAACAAAGCATGAAGAGTCACTTACAGCAGTGAGTTCAGCCAGGCGGTCCTTCATCCCCCCGGCCAGCTGCTCTCCTCCAGGTCCAGCTCAGTCTAGTCCCAGATCCGCCGGCTCATCCTGGAAGTGTCCATGTGGAGGAACACCTGGATCCACCTGGATGAGGACTGGACACTGTGGAGCTACATCCACACACCAGCAGCCTTATTCAGACGAGGAAACGAGAAGGAAAAAGAGCATCAGGTTAAAAAGTTGAAATTCTGTCAAAACTGGGTCTAAAATAAAGATTTTATAAAGTAAAAGATCCACAAAGTTAAAGTGTAACGTGGCCGAGCTGCAGGAGCGAAACAGAGCCGACACAGATCCACCAGATCTCTTTACAGAGACACGCCTTTCCTCCCCCCCTCCCCCTGTGTGTGTGTGTGTGTGTGTGTCTCTCTCTCTCTCTGTTTCACTCTCTCTGTGTCTCTCTCTCTGTCTCACTCCCTCTCTCTCTCTCTCTCTCACTAGCTCTCTCTCTCTCTCTTTCACTCTCTCTCTCACTAGCTCTCTCCCTCTCCCCCCCTCTCTCTCTCCATTCTCTCTCTCTCTCTCTGTGTCTCTCTCTCTCTCCCCCCCCCCCCTCTCTCTCCCTCTCTCTCTCTCTCTCTC
>JBBMOC010000149.1:27336-37336 GCA_037975185.1 Centropyge bicolor
ACAGTCTATGGGTAGGACACAGAGCATTTCCCGTCATTGTGGGACGTCTGTAATGATGATTCCCTCCTGACTGTGCTCGGAGGAAACGGGGGTTAAAAAGCAATTTCCGCCCTGGTCTGCGCTGCGTTCCGCCCTCAGCGCTCATGAATACCAAGCAGATATTTAACACAGGCTTCATGCACCAAACATTTTCACGACCTCTCACCGTCCGAGTGTCAAGACTCACATAGTTCTGCCTTATAAGTATTTTTAAGAGCGCGGAGGCATGCGGGGCTGCAGGGGGCAAATCACTCTGATTTAATGTGACACCAAAAAAACTCTTGACTCTTTGCTTCTGTTTACCTCGTCTGATCAGTGAGGTTTCATTAAGGGACAAAAACATGTTGACATTGAAACAACTTGTAGCTTTGAAACATTCAAATCTTGATGAAGTTTTTTATCTTCTGATAAGTGAAGGTGTCTCTTCCTGTCTGTGAACAGTAACATGAAAGCTGTGGCCGCCTGCTGCTGAGGCTTCCACCGCTGCCGATGCACGCCGCCTTGACTTCTTCTCCGAAGTCGTTACCAAAAGCAATATATTCCACAGACCATTACCAGACGCAAAGAGCCCGACTGTTATGGTTACAGGAAAATATTGTCCCTGGTCCAGAGCGCACATATAAAACGTTGCATTGAACCAAAGAAGAGCAGGAAGGCAGCAGACCGATGCCTGGTGTCGGCCCATATACGGCCGTTTTCTGCTGCTGCTTCCTTTAAACGACAGCAAAGACATAAAATGCAGCTCAGCCTTGAACAGAAGCTGGTGGACGAGTCGTATGTGGTTAACTATCCTGGTCGAGTGGAGGTTGTGATCTATCTCCTTTCATGACTTGGCCTCGTCTGGCCTCATAAACTGGAAGCTGCAGGTTGATAAAGTCCAGTTACAGCAGCGAGGTCTGGTCGAGTTCAACAAACAGACACACGACAAACTCTTCTCCGATGGAAAACAAGGGAAATCCAAACTGAAAATATGAACAGAATGTTATACCTGTTGTAATAGAAGCCTCTTTATTCTATTTTCCAGGTCAGGCCTTGGTTTCTGCCACGACACCCAGAGTCTCCAAAGAAGTCACTCCAACTGCTCCGACAGCCGTAAGCCAACACACACACATGTGACACCTGCATGTAAGTGTGTGAACGACATGTGACTCATCCAGCAGAGGTGCAGCGTTCATACAGTCTGAGACACTAACATTAACGAGATGGGAGCAGTTGCTTGAATAATCAGAATCAGAATCAGAATCAGAATGGCCTTTATTGTCATTACACAGGATGTACAACGAGATTGGAGAGCTTCTCCTTTCAGTGCAATAGTCAAGTTAAACAGTATACAAAAAATGTATAAGTAAAAAAGACAGTTTAAGAAGTTGCAGGGAGGCTTTAAATATACAAGATATATACAGATGAGATGCAGAAGAGGTAGATGGTAAAAAAAATAGTCCAGATTTCTATGTTGTTCACATAATATTGCACAGGAGCAGATATGTATTGCACAGACACCAGAATATGTATTAGTTTTAGTGTAAGTAATGAATGGGTTTTAGTGCAAATGATGAATGGGTTTTAGTGCAAATGATGAATGGTATACACAGATGAGTAAAAGTCACATATGAATGTATTGCACATGAGTTGTTAAATAAATAAATATGTTTTCGAGGTAGTTACTGAGGCAGTGATGGAAATATTGCACATTTGCATTACAGTAATGAGCGGGCTCGTTGTGTGTCTGAGTTCAGGGTGGTGATGGCTCTTGGGAAGAAGCTGTTTCTCAGTCTGTTTGTTCTTGCTTTGATGCACCTGTAGCGTCTGCCAGAGGGCACTGGGATGTAAACTGTCCTTGATGATGTTGCGAGCTCTGCTGAGGCACCGGGTGGAGTAGATGTCCATCAGGGAGGGGGGGGGCAGCTGATGATCCGCCGAATAATAGAACTGCAGAGAGTCTGTTATTGAGCTATCATTTGTTTTTGAAGATGGATGAGCTGGAGCAGAAGGATATTGAGAGCACATGTGAGGAGACTGGTCCTGTTTGTTAAAGGGAAGAGAGTGGAGACAGCTGCTCAACACGAGGCACAAAGTCGCTCCCTTTAGAGAAGCAGGCTGGAAAAGAGCAATTCCCCATCTCCGGCTATCGACCACTAAACATCCTGTGTATGTTGGAACTGGCCGCCTCCTCATGGTGAACTTGTTGTGTCCTCAGAGAGCCACCGAGGTGAGTCCTCCCGTCGTCATCGGCCGGCCCGAGGACGTCTCCCAGGACCCGCGCTCCATGCCGGTGCTGGGCTTCCTGAAGGCGCTGCCCAACAGGACCATTCCTCACAACACTGCCAACAACCTCACACAGGTCACACACACACACACACACACACACACAGGCTCAGACACAATGCCCACCCATGTGAACATGATGCAACAGTTCCGTGATGTGCGTTTTCTTCCACCCAGGCTTTTCTCAAAAGTGTGGAAGAAGTGCTGTCCTCTCCAGGTTTGCCAGAGGTAAATGAGTTCACACTGTTGTTGTGCAACCTTCAAACATGACATAATGTAGCATATGTAATTTGGTGAAGGCTTTAATCCGAGCCACTTATGATGATGCGTGAATATGAGATTTTAACGCTGCATATTTTTGGCACACGCGGTGCCAGCGGCGGTAACACGAGCCGACAGCACACACACACACACACACACACACACACACACACACAGGATCATACAGTATGGAGGCCGATATATAGCAAATGGTATAAGACAGCTGTGCTGACTCGGAGGTGCTTTACAACACAATGCTCTGAATGTAAAGTTGGAGCTTCCTGTGCTGAACGCTCATCTCGGCCAAATCTCCAGGCTCTTATATACAAACACACAGGCTGCCAGGAGAAAGAGACTCTGGGCGAGTGTGTGGCTTCAGAGTGTTCAGAACACGCCTGCTTGTTTTTGCAGGAACAAGCTGAAACAGATGTTCACGTATGAGAACGTGAAGCTGGGACAGTAGATACAGTGTTGGGTAAAGCCCCTTTGATTAGCTTCTGTGATCCCCTCGGCGCTGACTGTCAGGAAACCTCACTCTCCACTTTCAATCTAAAACCAACCGTTTTTTATCGTTTTATCGTTTCATCGTTGTATCATAACATCTGGATGCAAATGTTTGTATAATTTAACACCTGCTACATATTTGTAACTAATGATAAAGGGAGACTATACAACCTGAAAAACATTCCTCTGCTTAGAAAGTTAATTCATTTGAAGTAAAACACACATTAATGTTTATTAATATCTCTGTATCATGCACATCACTGGTGACTCTAAACCATAGACTGTATAAAATATGGACGTAGTGTCCGTGACGTCACCCATAGGTTTCTGAAGAGCAAAAATGAAGCAAATTGTAGTGCGTAGCCATCTTGGTAGCCTACCTCCGGTTACTCCAAATATGGACAAAGAGGTGGAGCGAGGGCGGAGCTGAGGCGGGTGGAATGAACGCTATTGGCTGAAAAAAGCCGCTTTATTTGAAATAATCAAACTAGCTACGGCTAACCAGCTAGGTTAAATGCTAAATATCGTTGCTAGCCGGCTAACCCCATGACGATCTCTTTCCCAAACTCAGTGACTAGAATTAGCCGGGGTGACGCCCTTTAGACCGTCAGTGGCTAGTTGTCAATCAAAGTGGCGCCACTTAGATTGACAGCTATGAATTGTGCATAATGATGTATGCTGTATATTTTAAACGCCTTATAAAAAAATTCGCCCCCCCCCAGAGTTGTCATGGAGTAGAAAAACAGCTTATGAGACTAGAGCCATGTTTTGAACCAGGCTGTAAATATGTTTTTTTCTGTGGTAAAATCGGACATTTTAACATGGGGCTCAAATGTAATTGACTCCCTTCTGCAGCCTGCTCTAGTGGTTACTCGAGGAACTGCAGCTTTTTTGCACTTCTGCATTGGCTTCATTTTCAGCGCCGGAGGTTGCCGCTTGGTCTAAAAACTAGTTTAGCATTAAGCATAATCCCAATATCACCATGAGATGAAGCAAATCAAAGCTAGATATCTGACTTGTGCTCGCTGTGAGTCAAGCTCTGAAAGCTCTGGATTGACCTTTGTGTGAAAGCTCAGTTTAAATTCCACTCATGAATTGAACTTGTGAAGACAAATGTACCTGTGAACCCACGGCTCAGTGGGTTAACATGAAGCTGAACTGACTGTGAACATTCTCCCCCCGGCTGGTCGAGGAGCAGCAGTCCACCCCTGTGGTCAGCGGCCTGATCGAGACCGTGGACCGAGTGATGGAACACATGGTGACGAACCTGGAGCCCAGCCCGAACTCTCTCATCTCCCTGGGCGGGACGTCTTTTGTTGCAGGTCAGTTTGCTGTCAGCGCTCCATGAGGTGACTCACTGTTTATAGTTTGTGTGGACGCTGTTGGGGTAGAGGGCCACGGAGCGTCATGCTGACATCATCGGTTTTCTCATTCGGAGGACAAATGCGGGTCAGATGAGGGTCTTTGGGTCTTTTCTTTTTTTGCATGATATTTTGTTTACCCCCCAGCTCTCTGGTGCTTCCCTCCCCAGGCTCCGTCACATCTTTCATCCACCCTGATAAAACACATGGATCTCGTTGCCTGTTTCTTCTGTTTTCATCAACAGCTCTGGCTTTTTCTAACCTCTGACCTCCGCAGATTACTCTCTGATGAAGCTCCCACAGAACTACAACCTGCCGCATTACCGCTTCCCCACGCAGGGCAAGAGCTACATCTCGGTGCCGGGGGAGGCCTTCGCCGTCAAGTGTAAGTCAAACATCCCAGACTGCAGCGACTCGAGCGGAGCCGTCTTAGCTGGAGGAGACTGTGGATAAGAGTAGTAGCTTCTTAAGGTTGAGTGTGAAAGCTGCACATTAGTCCTGCTCTGATTCTGCCAGGAGAAAATTGTCCAGCTGGGAGGCTCTTGTTACCGGCCGCTAATTTATTATGCAAAGATTTAAACCTGTAACATTGCATTCAGTGGAGGACAGCAGAGCCATGAGAGCCTTTGTGTGACTTTACGGCGCGCCGTAGAAATCCAGCTATGACTTTAATGTTGGCAGTTACCCTTTTATTCACAGCAGAGGGAGAGAGAGAGGGAGAGAGAGAGAGAGACTGCGAGAGAGAGACAGAGAGAGAGAGAGAGGGAGAGAGAAAGCAGAGAGAGAGAGAGAGGGAGAGAGACAGAGAGAGAGAGAGCAGAGAGAGAGAGAGAGAGAGCAGAGAGAGAGAGACAGGCAGAGAGCAGAGAGAGAGACTGAGAGAGAGAGGGAGAGAGAGAGAGAGAGAGAAGGAGAGAGACTGAGAGAGCGAGGGAGAGAGAGAGAGAGAGAAGGAGAGAGACTGAGAGAGCGAGGGAGAGAGAGAGAGGGAGAAAGAGAGATAGAGAGAGAGAGCTCGGCCTCTCCACTTTCCTCTGTCATTAAAAAGAATGGACTGACATAGTGGAGCCGTCATGACGGTGGCATCAAACCTCCGACTCTGTGTTCAGCTCAGGTTCCCTCCACTCGTCCAGTCATTCAAAGGACTGTTATCAGAAGTGGGATATATGTCATTGTTCGACCGACCCGGCTGTGTGAGAAGCTCTGAGGGGAGGTTTTATTCTGTTTCTCCTCCGTCTCTCTCTGAAGCTCGAAGTGTTGTACAAGCAAACTGGCCACCTTGAGCTCTCCTCTGGGACTCGGTGGGGGGGCGAGGGAGGAGGGAGGAGGGAGGGGGGGTGCTCTGTTGAAATTATTTCTTGGAAAGTTCAAAACCCTCCTGCAGCATATACACGGCACATTTGTTGGACATCAGCAGCTTTGTTGTCGCAGCGCGCGGGGCCCGGGGCCCGGGTCGAGGGCCCTTTGAAAGGAGGAACAGCACCATTAAGGATTTCCTCCAATTTCATTGTTTATCTTGCAGCGTTGAGGTGGGACCGAGCTGGATGATAGGTCAGATCAGGGGAGGGGTACCGGACCTCCTGCTCTCCCGGTGAAGTCATGTCGAGGTTTCATAAGATTTCCCAACATCCACGTGCTTCTCTCCTTCTTTCACCCTTGTGCGAGTATACGGCCGTCCCATTAGCCGGCTGGTGCCAGCGCGCGGCGGCACGGCGGCGCTAATTAACTTCCCCTCTTAGTGAGCATTTTAGCAGCACGGCTTCACATTCCCAGGCCACTGCCAATGTTCACGTTCATGTTGTCTTCTCGTCCTCAGCTCAGACCACCATCGTCGGCCTCTTCTACCACAACATGCACAGCTACTACAAAGAGATCAGCCCCGTCAAGACCAGGTACGAGTGCTCTCCGACCCAGACCAGACCAGGTCCATACAAGAGTTTTATCTAGGGAAATACACTATAAATAACGTGGTAATGATAAACAAACAAACAAGAAAGACCTCTCTTTGTACTTCCTGTGTGGGAAGTCAGGCCCAGTTCGGTCAAGGCGCCCCCACTTCCTGCGCCACGGGACGGCCGATGCCCGGGGCCAGAGCCTTATCTGTCCTCTGGCCTATCTCTCATCTCACCACTCAGCCCCCACCGACTGATACACCCTGCTATTAGCTCCACATCCACCCCCCCACTTCTTCTCTCATCACTGGACCAGCCTGTTCCAGTCATCCTCAACTGTTTATTTGTACCGAATCTGACATAACAGCAACTTGTTTTTCGACCTAATTGAAGTACAAAATGTACAGTATGTGGCTGCAGGAGACGTCTCCCCGCTGCCGGGGTGAGACTGCTCCCTCTCTGCTCTGAGGTTCTGAGACAGAGGTGATGCTTGTATGAGCCCGATGTCACATATCAGAGCGCCTTGAAAAGCTATTGATGTCAGTGTGATTGATTAAACAGACAGATCATCAAAGCCCTGTTTACAGCCCCGGCCTGCGCAGCATTAATCTGTGTTTGTTTATGTCGTCTTTGGATTCTCATCTCTGCCTCTCTGCTCTTGTTTTCTCTCAGGATTAATGAAGCAGCTGATTTTAAGGATCATAAGATCCAGGTAGCGAGCTGTCTGATCTCTCTGAAGGTGGAGCCGTCCCCCGCTCTGTCGGTCAACCTGTCCGGAGCGCCGCTCATTAAGATCGTCCTCACCCACGTCCTGGTAAGAATCAGCACTGTCCCACTTCCTCTTTGACTCACGCTGTTATCGAGGGTTTGCTCTCTGTGACTCAGTCGTCCTGGGAGTGTTTTTCCAGTCGGTGGGCTCGGCCGTTGGACGCCCACCTTATCAGAGGGACGGGGGCCTCGTTGGCCCCTGGCTGCAGTAGCTGGATCCCCCCATATGAAATCTGTCAGCTCTATTTTTGTCCTTCTTTTATGTAAGAAGATGAGCGTATGGAGCCGGTTCTGTGCAGCTGGGCACAGAGAAGCCTATTTTGGTTTTCATTAGCTCTGCCTAAATTTTTCCTCGTGGAGCATGTGGCTTCC
Source organism: Centropyge bicolor (assembly GCA_037975185.1). Taxonomy (NCBI): domain Eukaryota; kingdom Metazoa; phylum Chordata; class Actinopteri; family Pomacanthidae; genus Centropyge; species Centropyge bicolor. The sequence continues at coordinate 34,799 of JBBMOC010000149.1, forward strand.
AGAAAGCAAACTGATTATGGACATTTGAACTGCAGGCTCAGGGCGCTTTGAAAGGAACAATAACTTTCTTTTATGAACAACATATTTTTTGTGTGCTGCTTTATGGCAGCGGCGGTGCCAGTTTTCCATGGGAAATGCAGTCGAAACTCATCATGAAAATTAACTGAAGAATGTGTAAGGCATTAGCTTGTTTCCCTGTAAAGTCAGAAATGTGGCAGTGGACTTAACAGCTGTGTATATTTTTTTAATTTTTTTTTGCACATTGACAAGATTTTTGATTCTTTTCTACCCCAACAATGTCGTTCTGTTTAATTAACAAGTCCTGCAAGAATTATTTACTTTCTATTGAAGTAAATTACCGAAACATTTTTTTCTCCCCTCGCTCACGGAGCTTCGTGAAACCATGGTAATGTTGCTTTGTTTGCCTCCATTTTCCCGGTGAAATAAATGTTTATGTTGCAATTATCTGGCGTGGTTCCTGTGACAGTGATTGCTGTTTGTTTGAGCGGACACCATGGGAGAGGGCCTGACTCTGGAGATGCTCAGCAGCTCCGTGCCGTCGAGGTGTTTCTATTTTAGTTTGATTGCCTTCACCTCTGATGTAAGGACAAATCAGGTTTCCTGCATTCTTTCCCCTCCGGCCCCTAACAAATAAGCTGTTATACTTATTACTGAGGCCCACTGATTGGAGCGCACCATGCCAGCGCTTTTCAGCTCAACTCGGGCCACATAGCTCGGACCATGATTTATATTTAGGAGCTGCATCGTAGTTTGGCTCTGAGCGCGTCGGCTGTGATGGCGTCCAGAGAAAGGCTTGTTTTGCTGTAACAGACCTGCAGTTGGATTTAGTCAAAAAGTGACTATTTTTGGAGTTTGAATGTGTTTGGCAGCTGCTGGATGATTATCACCTCCCTGGCTGGGAGGGGGGGAGGCCGGCTCGCCCCGTCCGCGGCCGACCTTTCCCGTCATTGTTTACGTTGCTCTTTACTGTCTAGTGTTAAACCTCCATGACGTCCTCTCGTGGCTCCGCCTCCGTGGCTCCGCCTCCGTGGCCCAGAGCTGGTGATTTGTGACTGACCTCTCTGTTTATCCTCAGAAAGTAGACAAGCACCCAGTGACTTCATTAAAACCTCGCGGGGGGGCTGAGTATGTCAGCGTCCTCATCCGTCTTCCTGCTGTCATGGTTACGACCAGCCCTGCGCGCCATCTCACGTACTGTACAAACAGTCAGCGACAGTCATGGCTCGGACCCAAAGGTCGTCCATTTTCACTATCTGACACCTGCCATGATGAAAGTTTTGCTCTGTGGATTGATGGAGTCAGGAACCTGTCTGTGACTGTCGCTGAAGGTCGGAGCCGTGTGGTCGCTGTCTGACCGACCTTGCCGCCTTGATTGACGCCCTCTGAGTTCACTGACCCAGCCCGGTGAGGTCATGCCGTTCCCAGCGGACTCGGTCAGAGCCGAGGTGCCGCCGTCACACCTAATGTGGCAGGAGCAGGTTTGATACCCAGACAAGGTGTTATCGAGGCGGCCGGGGGCCCGCCTGCTTTCTCACGCCGCTCGGCTGCGGCGTTGATCGGACCCTGGCTCCGGCCGTGATTTATCACAGCTGTGGGGTTTGAGAAGGCCGACGGGGAGAAGAAGGGAAGAACAGGGCGGGCGGGAGGCGTCGGGGTCGGCAGTTAAACATTAATACATGCATAAAAAGGTCGACACCTCCTCCCTGCGCTCTTCCTCCGTCAGAGCATCGCACTGATGGCACGAGGTGAATGAATGGAAAGGTTGATTTCACGAGCACAGTCGATTTATGGGGTCGAAACGGAGAGGATTTCAAAAACAGATTTTGACACGAGGGCCTGACTTTGCAGGCTTATAAAGAGCGTGTTAGTTTGGCGGCTCCGTCAGAAGAGCGGAGGGTGGAGGGAGGTGGCAGCAGGGGGAGAGCGCCGGCGGCCTCCATCTGTCCCTCAGTTCACCACGAGGAGAGAAGCTCATCGGACAAACATGAGATTAATGTCAATGTGCTTTTCCACACAACTGAATAAAAGCCTGATTTTTTTGGCTGAATATTTAAGATGAAAACAACATGGCAGGTGACTTCACAGTTCTCATATTCACTAAGCGACTGGACAAAAAAAACCTGTTGTGACTAATTTTTCTGTATCTCGGCTTCCCACCCAAAACTTAAAGCACATGAAAGAGAGTGTGGTGGGAAGTGAGGAAGGAGGTCAGAGGCAGCGAGGATAAACTGGGCGGCTCGTGTTCACAAAGGCGTCTAGACTTGTTGGAGCTTCCTATACGTGAGGAGAATAATGGATTAATTGTTCGGCAGCTTTGACCATAAACACGTAAAGGTTTCGCTCTCTGATGCCCACGGTTCTAATCACTGAATCGTGTGTGTGCCAGCGCTGCTATCAGTCCTCTCTGCCACAATAATAATCGCTCTTTATTGCCAGTCTTTTTATAACTCCCAGCACACGCCCAGCTTAAAGCTTGTGGGCAAACTCTCTCCTCCGTCTCTCTCACACACACGAACA
>JBBMOC010000149.1:42336-59836 GCA_037975185.1 Centropyge bicolor
CTTCTTGCATTCGTACTTTAATGAAAGTAAAGGCTCTGACTGCGTCTTCCACCACTGAAGCTGCTGGTGGAGCTGCAGATTAAAGACCTCTGACCGTTTGAGGACAGTGTTGCTGCAGCTGAAGTTGGTGTGTAGTTGGAGCTGAAGCAGCAGAAACACCTCGACTATCTCTGATTTATCAGCCTCTCTCTCTCTCTCTCGGTCTCTCCTCCTCTATCGGCCTGTCGCTCTGCATCACTCTCCTGTCGCCCCCCCCCCCCCCCCNTTTATCAGCCTCTCTCTCTCTCTCTCGGTCTCTCCTCCTCTATCGGCCTGTCGCTCTGCATCACTCTCCTGTCGCCCCCCCCCCCCCCCCCCTCGCAGTGGTCTCCGGCCGGTGTTTGCTGGCCTGCTGTTGTTAATAAAGAGTTGGAGCGCCGGGCCCGGCCTTGGCTGGTGGCTCGGGCCTCGGGGCACCGGGGGAACGGCCAGCTCTGCGAGTGCGTTTCAGCCCTCGCCGGCGACTTTAAGGTTTCTGCACCTCTCCTCAGTTATCAGCAGGAAAACAAAGAGTGGACGCAGCACAAACAGACAGTTGCTAGCGAGGAAGCGTGGCCAAGCAGCACTGCTCTTCTATATGTGATGGTCTGTTTGTGAACGTATATTTCAGCTTGTGCCTGCTGCATATTACGGTTTGATAATGATGGATCGTTTCCCATGAGGCTTTACGTTCTGAGCCTCATGTGGATGATTAGTCTTCCTCCACTGCGCAGGGACGGTGCAGGTTCACTGATTGCTCGGAGCAGATCTGAGTGTGTCTCTCTTCAATCTGCTTTCTCTTACACCCAACAGAAATGTGAGTTATTAGAGCCCACAGGGGAGCCATAAATTCCCCCGCAGGCCCGCTCGCAGCTCCTCAAAGCTGGCGGCCGCCTCGTGACGACGGGGCGCATTTACGGCGCTCTCGTGGTTCTTGGATCGGCGGCGCTGCCGGCTGCAGCGGGCCACATGGAGGCCTACCCGCCGCATTCGTCTCCAGGGTCACGATACACGATGACTAAAGAGCCGCATGTGCGAAACAGACAGAATGAGAGCAGCGACTCAGTTTCACAATGAAGTCAACGTATTGTGCTATGCTTTGTAATATGAATCACTGAGCCTATGGGCCAGGAAACAGACAGGCTGACTGTCAGCTTCACTCTCGCTCTCACTTTTTCCAGCAGGAAACAGTGCAGACACGGTCCATCCAATCATATACTTACTCAGTCTGAGCGTCTCGGGGAGCGAGCAGAGGTGTGCAGCCGCTCGGTGTGCACCCAGGCAGCCAATGGAAGTGTTGTTTTCCTGGGACGACAGATTGAGGAGGGTAGTGGTTTGACCTGAAAGCAGGGCCAAGCCCCAATTACTGCATTCTTGCGCTGTAGCCATTAGCTCACTGTCTCTGGGGGCTCCACATCTCATATTAAGGAACGACACGGAAAAAGTGAGTTATAATCAAATCAGATTTTTGAAGACAGTCGGGATTTTCGCTCAGTGTAATAATCACCTTCGCTGAGTGTCTTGTCTGTCCTTCAGTATGAGCTCACAGCTCTTTAGCTTCAGTCTGCTTTTATGGGCATTTCAGCACCAACGATGCTTTCTTTTACTTTCAATCAGAGGCAAAAGGAAGAAGAGGGATTACTCCTCTGTGGATACAAAAACAAACAGCACAGTGTTGTTAAGCCTTTATATATATTATATCAAGATGTGAAGCTTCTGTTCAGCACATCCACATCTTCTTCTTCTTGGTTAAAGCACATGTTCTGAACTGTTTGCTCAGACTCGGTCCAGGAGCAAACCTCACTCACCCCACATTCTTTACTCAGTTGAAGTTCAAGATCTCAGGTTTGTTTTGCTTTTCTTTTTCAGACTAAAGAACAGCAAGAGCAACTATTGAACCAGAGCAACAAGGTCTTCCTGTACTGCGCCTTCCTGGACTACAGGTGGGTGTGTCCATGATGCTGGTTCAGATACAGAGCCGGAGAGATCCTTATCTTTCACTCCAGTCTTTATGGTTTGAATCATGAGAAATGACCAACGATTTGGAAAAAGGTGTATGTCTCCTCCTCTCATCAAATCAAAACCATGCAGCCTTACATGTGTTGCTGTTTTACTTTGTGGATCTTGAGCAACAGCCCCTCTGTAAAAGAAAATATGGTGATGTGACGAACGGAGCCAAGACACTATTTAGAAAGCATAAATCATTTTAAAAGGGAGTGTGTTTCAGTTGCATTCAAAGGCTTCCTGTCCTCACTCCCCTTTGCCCTGAGGCTCCAGAAGAATGTGGATTATTGGATTGCCCTGTCAGATTGCCCTGGTACATGACGCCTCCCGCGGTGGATCATGTTGAGCGCTGCCTGCCAGCAGCTCTCCTATAAAAAACATGATTCTCTGCGTGTTTGTTCTTCACGCTACCACCTTTATATTAATACATCTCTGGAGTATATTCTCTCTGTAAATCACACCTAATTGTCATCTCTTTCAGCTCAAAGGAGGGAGTATGGTCCAACGAGGGTTGTGTCCGCTCCGGTGGAAACATGACGTACTCCGTGTGTTTGTGCAACCATCTCACCAACTTCGCCATACTTATGCAAGTGGTGCCCTTAAAGGTACGACGCCACTTTGGTTCCTCTCTCTCTCACTGTATTAACGGTCGCTCGCAGCAGGCAGCTCTGAAGGCGAAGACACCAACGAGCTGGCGAACATGTTGGAGTGTTTAACAGCCGGATATTCCCTCGGGAGACTCGCCACAGCTGAGAGCAGAGGGAATATTCGACTTGATTTGATGAGTCACCAGAAACACTGCTGCAAATTAATACTGATTTTTCCTCCATTTCTGCAGGATGTGCAACTGTTTTCTAACATGTCCGCTTTATAAGGTGATAATGAACGAATGCACCAGACGGAGCCATCCTTAGAGGTGCAACGTGAAGCAACTGGAGTTTCAAATTATGAAGTAAATGTGCATGTTAACCAGCTTTAATTTGATTTTTTGGGACATTTTCAGAAGCAGTGAACCTCCCACTACTTTGTACATGAAGGTTTAACCCTCATCACCAGCTGTGTTCCACAGCTGTCCCTCCCTCTGCGTCTTTGTCACAAAATAAGTCAAACTGTGGGAACATAATTGGACAGGAAGCCGTGGTTACCCACCAACCAGAAGCCCCCCGCTGCAGCCTGTGGACGGTTTACGGTCCCACCCTCGAGGTCGACTGCAAACAGACCTGCACATGTCGGTTTCACTCGTGGTTTAATACAGAAGTACTTTGGACAACCACCATTATGTGTGGTTCTCTTCAGGGCGCTGCACTGGTCAGTGGTCCGCTCCTCGAGGACCACAGTCCATCAGGACACCAAGAACCAAAATGTCTCTGAGCAGTGTTTGACATCTGCGTTATCTTCATCTGGAATTCCCAACCTGTTTACGCTGCGTCTCCGTCTTTGTTATCCAAGAATATGTGGCAAAGGAGTATGGTCAGCATCCACTTCTTTAAATAGAGAAGAGGAGCTACGTAAGTGGGCCAGCGCTGTATTTAAGGAGCACGAGTCTATTTGATGCTATACTTTGCCTTCGCCAGTCTCTAATTAGTGGGCTGCCTCATCCCTCAGCTGCAGGGGAACATCCCACGTATCCCTTTTCTGGAGGGCTGAGACTCCTCTGCCCTCGTAATGACAAGGCGCATGTGAAGTCTGTTAATGGAGGATCTAAACCAAAACCCTGGAAATAGCCTGAACTCCAAAACAACACAGACGCAGGAGGCTGTGCACCGTGGACACGAGGAGGCAGACAATTAACACTGTCACACTTCAGCTTATTGGACAAAATGTGCTCATCCCAAAATCCTAAAAAAACAGGTATTGAGTCGACACAAGAGAAAAACAACTTCACCTCGAGATGAGTGAAACACATAACCTGTCATCTAGGAACAGTCTGATTCCAGAGCGTGTGTTTTATCATTTACGCAGGAGGATTTAAACCCTCTCTCTGAAGCTTTATGACAGAGTGCCCGGGCCTGGAGAGCGGCCTGCCTCAGAAACACTAATGAGAGTCAGGGCTGTGTTCATCATCATAAACTCCACAGGCCCCTCGGAGTTTCCTGGCTCCTCATGCAGGCTCAATGAAACAGGCTGAATGTGGCACAGCGCACTGACCCATAAACATAATGTTTTTACATGTTGTCTGGTCCCCTGTTGATGATGTGTCTCCTCGCACAGCTCACCACCGGCCACAGGGTGGCACTGTCAACCATTGGTTACGTTGGCTGCTCAATTTCCATCTTCTGTCTTGCCATCACTCTGGTCACCTTCGCTGTTCTGTCGTGAGTATCATCACTTCATCCCATTGACAACACATCCACACTCTTTATATGGTACACGTACACTGTATATGTCATTTCATGAATCCTATAAAACCTGTGCTCATGTGTATATATGTAAACTATGTGTACATACTAGACACTATGTGAACTTGCCAGTGAGTGTGATGTTGTGCTGGTGTTGCTCTGCAGGTCGGTGAGCACCATCAGAAACCAACGCTACCACATCCACGCCAACCTGTCCTTCGCCATCCTGGTGGCTGAGATCCTGCTGCTGATCAGCGCTCGCTTCGACCCGGGCACGGTGGGTACCCAGGACACATGAGGGGGGTGGCAGTGATTGTAAGGGTTGTAATAATGATCATGATGATGAAGACTGTGATGACGAGGGTGAGGATGATAAAATGAATCAAAGTTATTAAGATGATGAGGATGATGAAAAAGTGTAGAAAAAGCATAAATATAAACAACTGGTGCAACTGAAAAACAGAAGAGAGGAAAATATCAATCAGATAAATACTTTTTAAAAAATAAATTACACATGAATAACGATGGTGATGATGATGGTGACAGTCTGATTTGGTCCCCAGCTGCCCTGTAAGGTCATGGCTGTCCTGCTTCACTTCTTCTTCCTGAGCGCTTTCGCCTGGATGCTGGTGGAGGGCCTCCACCTCTACAGCATGGTGGTGAAGGTGTTCGGCTCCGAGGGCAGCAAACACTTCTACTACTACGGCATCGGCTGGGGTGAGTCTGCTGAGAGGACACGCCTCCACCTGTCCCGCCTCCACCTGTCAGGACATCACTGTGAACAGGCCTGATACTTTTGGCTCTTTATGTTACCTCCCTGGTCAAATATGGTAAATATCTCTGTTGGATAAATCTGCTTTGAGTTACGTTCCAGTGTAACGATCTCAGTGAACCTGAGTTTGACGGACAGATAAAAAGAATCCAGGACATATAGTACATTTACCGTCTTTGGCAGCGGAGGAAAGCCTCGTCTCTCCGTCACATGCTGAAGCCATTAGAGGAAAAACGATCCCTTTTTTATTACTTCCTTTCTTCTGGCCAGAGTAATTTTTCATTTTGTGTGGCCAAGTGCAAATTATGTGCTGGAGACGTGTCTGACAGAGGTATAGCTGTTCTACATAAAGAGTAAATGCTCATTTGATAATGAATTGCTGCTGCTGTGATAAAGGCTGTTGACGACTTTATCTTTCATTTCCTCCTTTAAAGTTAAAGCTCCACTCGTGTGGCCTGGTAGAAACATTTGAGGTCGTCGGGCTGAAAGATCAAGGCAGAAACATGAGAAGAGCTATTTGGAGGGAAATGAGCAATTAGCAGCACAGCAGATAAATAAAACCACCCCTGCATCAAACAGACAGGTCCAACAGTGGGTGGAGTTCAACATGTCGGACAACATGACAAGTGTCATCATTTTCATCAGGGCCACAAGACTGTTGGCTGAAATGAACTGAAGCACGTTTTAGTGGAAACGGTGGAGGTTAAGACACCTGATCACTGTCTGTATGATCCCTGTCTGTATGATCCCTGTCTGTATGATCACTGTTTGTATGATCCCTGTCTGTATGATCACTGTCTGTACGATCCCTGTCTGTACGATCCCTGTCTGTACGATCCCTGTCTGTATGATCCCTGTCTGTATGATCCCTGTTTGTATGATCCCTGTCTGTATGATCACTGTTTGTATGATCCCTGTCTGTATGATCACTGTCTGTATGATCACTGTCTGTATGATCCCTGTCTGTATGATCTGATCCCTGTCTGTATGATCCCTGTCTGTATGATCCCTGTTTGTATGATCCCTGTCTGCATGATCCCTGTCTGTATGATCACTGTTTGTATGATCCCTGTCTGTATGATCTGATCCCTGTCTGTATGATCCCTGTTTGTATGATCCCTGTCTGTATGATCACTGTTTGTATGATCCCTGTCTGTATGATCTGATCCCTGTCTGTATGATCCCTGTCTGTATGATCCCTGTCTGTACGATCTGATCCCTGTCTGTATGATCCCTGTCTGTATGATCACTGTCTGTATGATCACTGTCTGTATGATCACTGTCTGTATGATCACTGTCTGTACGATCACTGTCTGTACGATCCCTGTCTGTATGATCACTGTTTGTATGATCCCTGTCTGTGTGATCCCTGTCTGTATGATCACTGCCTGTACGATCCCTGTCTGTGTGATCACTGTCTGTATGATCCCTGTCTGTATGATCACTGTCTGTATGATCCCTGTCTGTATGATCCCTGTCTGTATGATCACTGTTTGTATGATCCCTGTCTGTATGATCACTGTTTGTATGATCCCTGTCTGTATGATCACTGTCTGTATGATCACTGTCTGTATGATCACTGTCTGTATGATCACTGTTTGTATGATCCCTGTCTGTGTGATCCCTGTCTGTATGATCCCTGTCTGTATGATCCCTGTCTGTGTGATCCCTGTCTGTATGATCACTGTCTGTATGATCCCTGTCTGTATATCTGAGGTCAAAGCCGTCAGGTCGACTCATGATTCCTAAATCATCCTGCTGCTTCCTGTCCTGAGTGTTGGTCCACAGGAGCCTGAAAGCTTTCATGTGTTTAGAATGAAGCAATGTTTTTAAGAGTGGGACTCCAATTTGTTTGTATCGTACAAACACTGACGCACACGACAAACATTCCTGCCACTGTTATTACAACATTCTGCTGAGCGTCAGCTGGGGGCGACAAAGGCAGGGAGGAGGAGAACTGACTGATATGGATGTAAACAATGCAGATTTAAACTATCTGTATGTGGAAAAATGATTGGACACACTTGTCAGGGCTCAAAGATTCACACGGTGTGTTTTGGTCACAATCATGTTATATAATGCATTTTAATGCATTTTAACCACGAGGCCACGAGAACAACCAGATTAACTGGAAATCCATAAGTAAATATGTATGACCTGTTATGTCAGCCCTGTTGTTGCAGCCTGTCAGTCCACTGGTGGGTGCTGTGTGACGTTTTCACTCGACTGTGTAACGCGTGTGTTTTCTTTGTTTATTGTCAGGCTCTCCACTGGTGATATGCGTCGTGTCCATGACATCAGCTCTGGACAGTTACGGCGAAGTTGACAAGTGAGTCTGAGCCATGGAATCGATTTTCTTCCATTATAGCCTGGTGGCGTTACATAAGAATGACTTCACCTGTGGAAGAAACTGGAGCCATGTAACTGTGTTCAGTGTTATTCAAAAAGCTTAACAGTAACTACATATGTCACTCTGTATTTACATTACTGCATTATAGCATTCTCACTTGGAAACGAACACCATGTGATTTCTTTGCTCCTTTGCTTTCTCAGCTGTTGGCTGTCGCTGAAGAATGGAGCCATCTGGGCTTTTGTGGCTCCGGCTCTGTTCGTCATTGTGGTGAGAAATGAGCAACAATTAGCATTTGTCATTTTTTACAGCTCCCAGTTTGTTGCATTGCTTGATCTACAGTTTTAGATTGAACCCTCCGTACTCCTCCTCCCTGTTCTCCAGGTGAACATCGGCATCCTGATATCTGTGACCAGGATCATATCCCGGATCAGCGGGGAGAGTTACAAGGTTCACGGAGACGCCAATGCCGTCAAGTGAGTTTGTTTGTTTTCACCATCTGACTCTTTTCCTCCTGAAATCTCGGCCTCTTGTTGAGAGCTGTTTGTCTCCGGCTTCGTTCCCAGGCTGACGGCGAAGGCGGTGGCCGTGCTCCTGCCCATACTCGGCATTTCCTGGATCTTTGGCGTTCTGGCTGTCAACACACACTCTTTGCTGTTCCTGTATATTTTTGCTGTTTTCAACTCGTTACAAGTGAGTTCTTCTCTGCAGGATGTTTTCTTTTCCAAAATGTTTGCAGACGTTTGTGAAAATCTCACAAAAATGTGCGTTTCTTTCTTTTTCTTCAGGGCTTCTTTGTCTTCTTGTTTCACTGTCTCCTCAACTCTGAGGTATGAATATCTTGTTATTTTTAATGTTTTTGTCTCATGTAAGAAAACAACTGGAATCTCATTTGGCTCCATTAGTGTTTGATTCTTCATTGATGGAGATATTTATTCTAATTTTACATTTGATGAGATGTGTTTCCCTGACGTGTGTCATCACTGTCTGTTGTGGCTTCGCTTCTTCCTGCAGGTCAGAGCTGCTTTCAAACACAAAACCAAGGTGTGGTCTCTCACCAGCAGCTCCATCCGAAACATCAATGTGAAGCCGTTCAACTCCGACATTGTGAGTGCCGCTGGTGAGGATTTGCTCAAACGAAAGCTTAACGTGCTGAGTCTAACCTTCTCCTCCTCGTCCTCTAGATGAACGGGAACAAGGAGGGCGTGACTCCCACCAAGCTCAACACATGGGACAAAAGCACCAACTCAGCCAATCGCATCGACCTCTCGGCCGTGTAGAAGCGCAGAGCGTCACTTCTGTCCGCGGCAGGAGGGAAATCTGAAACTGGCGAGCGTGGAACGACGAACACTGGCCAGAATATTCTCCCACTTTGTTACCTAATGAATTGGACACTCATCCGCTCATGTGAAAGTGATACCAAAGGAGGTGTTAAGCTTCACCTTTAAAGACAAACAGACTCTGAGGACTGTGCCTTTTTATTGTCTCGTGAAAACATGTTTGTGTTCCCAAAAATAAGAGCAGTGAATCTGAGGAGCTCAGTGAAGTGTCTTCAGATCCACGAGTGGAGTTCAGGGTCCGGAGGCGACGCTCCGCATGGTCGAGCGTCTCCGTTTGTCTGTTGATCTGTCTGTTTGTATGCGGCAGTCGATTTGATCAAGTAGTTTGAATTTTAGGAAATATGTTTATTTCCTTTCTTGCTGACGATTGGATGAGAAGATCACACTCATGTCTGTTCAGTGAATACGGAGGAATCCAGTTTCTCCCTTTTCTGCTGCTGGCTGCAGCTTCATATCCATCTTTTCATCCAACTTTCGGCAAGAAATCAAATAATGTCAAAGTATTCCTTTAAATCACAGACATGTGTTTTGACATGCAATATATTAAAATTTGAGACGATAGTATTTTCACGATGCATGAACTCGGATAGAAAAAGACCAAAGTATATTGTCCTTAAATTAAAAGTGTTTATGCCTTTAAAACAGTGACATCATCGTTTCACCAGCCGGTAAAATCATCTTCATTAAAAAAAACAAATTCCTTATTTTACCTGGATGAACCTGATTCATGCAGCTTCAACCCAGAGCGACTACCAGCAGTGTCCCAGTGAAATAGACCCTATGTAATTCTGATAATGTATTTATTTATTTTGTGATTCTGAGCTCTGTGTGGTGTCTCTTGCAAAGTGCCACAGCTCAGTCAACAGTCAGTCAACAGTCAGTACGTCTTCATGTTCAACTCCGTGTCTGTTTGTGTGTTTTCTCTCTGAAATGAACTGACTGGTATATTTGCAGTTACTCACATGTGAGGAAAAGATTCGGAGGAAAAGTGAATATTGGTTGTGTTTTGGACACAATTCTGTGAAGTTTCATGGTGTTTCCGACTCTTTCTGTTGCTCATTTCTTTTACTATTTTGTACACTAAAAATGAACTGTGTTCTACAACAGAGGGACCTGATACGGTTATTGCTTTTTTTTCCTTAACATACTGTGAGAATGGAGGGAGATGACATATTTTAAAATGTCGTTGATCTTACACTGTACCAACAATAGGTTTCTGAAAACAGGATTTACTGTAAGTCACTCTGCGCTCACGTTTCATGTCTGATTTAAAGTTAAATATTGCAGTATTTCTATGCTTGTATGGCCATAAATGATTGTTGTCTAATGGTACTATGGTTTGTGCTTCCAACTATCTTTACTATAAAATGTTTATGACAAGAAATCAGTGTCTTCTTTGTTATATGATTTTCACCATTATCTTCACAGTTGTACTGCAGGTTGGTATTTTTACTTCTCTGACTGATGATGGATAATTTACATTATTATTATGAATCTATTTTTTGTAAGTTTGACTTTGAAGAATATCAATACCTGAAAGTTACCATCAAAGTAATGTCATGGACACATCCTGCATTATGCAATCAACTAAAGACTGAGACACCAATGAATTCTTAAAAGTGTTAATCAAGTCAGGTGATCATATGCACACAGGTTTAAATTATTCCTCCTCAAATCTACAGGCCTCACTCTGTGTAAAACTTCATATTAGCTTCAGATAAACAGTGAAATAGATTTTGACACCTAAGGAATGTGGGTTTTGTCACTTACATTGGAGACACATGAAGAAGAGATTTCCTTGTGGCCAGTATGAACACTGGAGATGATTACAGTGACACATGGGCACAAGACAGCTGTTTTAGGACAGACTTGAAACCTGATGACCCTTTAAACACACACACACACACACACACACACACACACACACACACACAGATGGCAGGTGTGACACTCTTGTGCCTGTGATGTTTAGGTGTTAGTGGATGATAAGACTTTAAGCCTCTGGCCATGGAAGCCTGAATGCACTGAGTCAGTACAGAGACTTTAACAGCCGGCAAACACAAACACTTCCTTTAAATGGATCCTTCAGAGTGAATGAAGGTATCTATTCTGTTTGTTTTGTTTTTCTTGAATCCTGAACCCTTCTCCTCCTTTGGGCCTTTCTGTCAGGTTAGACTGTACATGAGTATGTTTACGTGATGGAGGAGAGACTGACTTTACCTCATTGGCTCATTAATTCAGGGAGAAGTGATGGATGGCTGTATTGCATGAGTGTTTATATTTCTGACCAATGATCATACACACGAGAGCAAAAATAAAAATAAAAGCCATCAGTATGAGCACTTTTGGAAAACGTTGCCGTGTTGATTTTAAAAATAAGTCCGAGCCGAATTAAGATTTTAAAGTTTACGAGGCGGTCCTGAATGCGCCATCGTCAAACAGCCGCTCTCCTGTTTGCGCATGCGCGTGGCGACATGAATAAGCAGCGTGTAAAGGTGAAGAAGACAATAAAACCTGAGCTTCGGTGTCAGCAGACAACAACACTGACACGAGCTGTGACTCCTGCAGCTTCCGGCGCAGACTCGGATTAATACAGAGCAACAGTTCGTGCTGTGTTTACGGCCTGTTATTCTTCTGCTCGGGTTTTTTTTTTACTTTGTTTGTTTGTGTTGACAGAAACTTTGTCACGTTGTTCCTCCTCCGTTATGAAGCTGCTCGCTGCTTCTCGTCATTAAAATGGGATTAATGGGAGCCAGAGCTCATCTGTGTGTCTCAGTGGGAAAATCCTCTTGAAGCAAAGTGTCTGTTCTCTGTTCCATTCATGGAGTCTGTCGGTAAGTTTGAGTTCAACAGGAAAGACTTGATCGGTCACGGTGCCTTCGCTGTTGTGTTCAGAGGGAGACACAAAGAGGTAAACTCATATCTGACACTAATCACACGTGCTCTCATCATTGTCGTTGAGTCGGTTTTTTACATGCTTCTTATTTTCATTCCAAAGAAACGAGACTGGGAAGTTGCTGTGAAGTGTATCAACAAGAAGAACTTGGCCAAATCACAATCTCTGCTGGGCAAAGAAATCAAGATATTAAAGGTGATAACTTCAGTATTTGTGAATTAGATTCTTATGGTTAGAGGTTGATTTTTAATATTGACAAATTCTGTGTCAGTTTGTGACTTTTAATAGAACAGTTCTTCTCTTGCAGGAGCTCAAACATGAGAATATTGTCAGACTACTCGACTATCAGGTAAACACAGTTTGTTTCCTCTCACTCAGCAGCTCAGATCTGTCAGATAAGATTAGATGGAACTTTATTAATGCAGAAGGAAATTCTTGCTCCAGAAATGACAGTGGCAAAATACAACAATAGAACATCCAGTAAGTGAAGTATAGAAGAAATACATCAGGAGTAAAATGCAGAGAAACAGTGCCTAAGAGTAAGAAAGCAGTGATGACAGTCAATTCTGGCAGTTGTTTTAGAGGTGATAAAAAAGTTATATTGGAGCAGATAATGAATGTGAAGATGGCACGCAATGTTCAGCATAATTGTACATGATAATAAGAAGAGTTATATTGCACATGATGATGAACATGATACTGCACATGTGACACTGTGGACTATTGGAAATGTTGCTGCAACACCCAGCAGCATTTCCTCATGTTGTCCACATCTGACTGCCGGGTGTTGTAGTTTTTCATGGGGTTCACAACCTCAGTGACCTGAAGTGAACATGGAGTTTGTGTTAAATGGTTTTCTCTAAAAAAAAAATATTGTAGAAGAGTAATTTTTTTTAGATCTAATATGATGTTGATTGAGTGTTTTCAGTAGATCTTTCTTAAACTTTTAAACAGGTCACATGTGTCTCACCTTCACCGTTCTTGCATGTGAGCTTGCGTGAGTGTTCTCACCTTACTGACACCTGCCACACAGGCAGACAGGGCCGAGCTGCTGTCTCAGGGTTTCGGACAGATGGCAGGTTGCAGCCGCTTAAACAATGGCTTATAGAACACAGTGTGAGTCGCGTCTCACACAGCAGCACGACTCGTGACTGCAGGTGATCCAAGCCAGGCTGCTGGAGCCTTTTCTTTTTTTTTTTTTGGAACTCATTTTTTATTTCAACTTCAGCAATCCATTCAAATAATGCAATTTTTATGTAGTTTCACATTGAGCGGTGTCTACACTTAAATTCAGCTGTCATATCAATCATTCATGTTTAAGACAAATATAATGAAAAATCATATACAGTAAAATGTGGGGAAAACACATATGGAGGATATCAATAATAATGCTAAACAATTTTGTACATGCACGTATACCGAAATAAGTAAAAATAAAAATAAACAGATTAATAATTTAAATAAATAAATAAAATAAAAAAAATACATAGAAAATTAAAGTAAATTTAGAAATACAAGAGTGGGGTAGAGCTGGGATGAGATATAGCTTTTGGAGATCCCTCATTGCATTATCAAACTCATTACAGGACTCCACCACTTCAGAAATTTTGGTCTTTGTAGCCTCAATGCATAAGTGATTTGTTCCATCTCATACAGTTCCCATATTTTTTTAATCCAAATGTTATATGTTGGTGGTTCGGGATTCAACCATCTAATTGTAATACATTTAACCGCAGCTCCCAAAAGGATTTGTAATAGGTAAATTTTTGCCCTTCCATCAATCCCCTCCGGAGCCTTTTCTGCACAGCAATGTCATCATTTACCTCCCTGCATTTACAATCTGTTGTCATACTTACTACATCATAATAACAGAAGGTGTGTGTAGCTGCTTCCCGCTGCACAGACCTGAGCAGCTTTAACTCAACCAGCTTTCATTACATACATACAAGTGAGATGGGGCTGACACCTTAAGTTTCACACCCTTTGGCCCCATGTCACCTCACCACTCACTGACCTTTTCAGTGTAAATGAAGCAGGGTGCCAGATCGGGGAGGGGTCCTGGATGAGTCAGGGGGCCCAGAGCTGGACCGGGGCCACGAGTGAGCCGATGTCAGGGGGCCCAGATTTTCTAGTGACGGGCCAAAAAGGAACCAGTTTAAGAAAGGAGCTGCTGTCACTGTAACATTATGAGTCATGAGTCCTGGTTTCTCTACATGAAGAAAATGTGTTTATTACCATTCATCAAATCAGTGTAGAGGTGTGTTCCATTATTAATTTGCATTTGATCTGGTTTGGTCAACAGGAAATGGGAGGATGTGTGTATCTGGTCATGGAGGTGAGTCGTGTCAGAAATGGTGATGTTGTTGTCTGTTAACGAGGCGAAGCTTCTGCTAAGACTGCTCTTCTTCTTCTCTCTTCAGTACTGCAATGGAGGCGACCTGGCGGAGTACCTCCACTGTAAGTCTGCTCCACCCTGCAGCCTGACTGTCACTCACACCTCACCGCTGTGACGTTCTCGAAGCACAGAAGGAGACGTTCACATCAGATCAAACTTTGTTCCTTGTTAATGTGTTTGCAGCAGCTTACTGTTGTGCTGCCTGGCCAGTTTGGCTTTAAGAGGCTTGGCTAAGCTTTCTCAGTGTTTTGAAGGAATAATAGGATTTTGAGGAGGCAGCACAGAACAACCACAGAATTCAGGTTTAGGGTTTCAGGAGGTCAGTGGGTAAATCATCACTAATGCTCCCAAGTGCTTAACCCAGATAACATTAAACCTCTAGAATTGGCTTGTGAGGTTTTTCCTTCAAATTCAATCGAAACCAGTTTTTATTTTTTTCCACCTTGTGATTTCACCACCTTTTCGTTTCTCACTTGACTGTCACACTAAAAAAATTTCCCCCCGCCTCAAGTTTCAAAGCCTGTTTCAAAATGTGATGACGCAGCTGAGGACACGGAGTTGATTTTTCTCCGGCTTCATTTGCAATGTGTCTATTTAAATGCTGATGTGAAGCGTCAGACCAATTCTGCCGCCGTGCCAGCGTCTCTTATTCTGTAGACTTGCCCATTCTGTGTCCCTGCCAAGGAGGCACATCCAGCTACTCGCAGCACAACACTCAGTCACACTTGGCAAGGTTCAGGCAGCACCCACATGACCTCACCCATCTGCCACTCACTTATCCCCTGTCCTCCGGTGGAAAAACACTGCTGCTATAAATAGTGAATATACTGTGAGGGGGGGGCTGACATTAATTTCCAAATGAAGCCCCATCGTAAACAAAATTCTCTTCCACGAAGTGTGACGGCAGTGACGCACACTGATGTGATTAGAGACCAGCCTTTTCACCTTACATCATATTGGAGTTCCTGGTGAGAGTGTAACAACAAAGTAAATCCAGGCTTTAAGTAAAATCAAGGCCTGGAACTAAAACTAAACAATCTCAATTAATCATTTGGTCCAAATGTTAAAAAGCAGTTATAATTTCTCAAAGCTCAAGTTGACAAATTCAAACGATCAATCAGTCTAATATCCAAAAGTTAAATATCAAAGAATCTTATCTTAACTTATCTTATCTTAGAAGACTAGAAAAAGCTGCAGATATTCACGTTCCAGAAGCTGACACTTCTACATATTTGGTATTTTAGCATAAAAAGTGACTAAACTTATTCATCAATAATCCAAATACTAAAAGCTTATGATAAGATAAGATAATTCTTTATTGATCCCCCATAGGGGAAATTCGGGTGTTGCAGCAGCACAAGCAAACAATCAGGTAGAAGTATAAAGTATACAAAATAAAAAACTATAAGAATAACTATATAAAAAAGTACAAGTGGAACCTAAAGTGGCTTAGTGAAGATAAAGTGACAATATGTTCTGTTCTGTTATGTTCTATTGATCTAATGGATTCATCTCCAGTAAGATAAGACACGATAACTCCCTCCGGGATCATCTTATGTTTTTCCTCCCTCTGACCCTCAGCCAAGGGCACGTTAAGCGAGGACACCATCCGCGTGTTCCTGCAGCAGATCGCTCAGGCCATGAAGGTGCTGCAGAGCAAAGGCATCCTCCACAGAGACCTCAAACCCCAGAACATCCTGCTCTGCCACCCAGAGGGCCGCCGGAGCAGTCCCATCAACACCTGCATCAAGATAGGTAAAGATCAAGCGGCAACCTTCGGCGCTGAAAAATGAAACCAATGCAGAAGTGCAAAAAAGCTGCAGTTCCTTGAATAACCACTAGAGCAGGCCGCAGAAGGGAGTCAATTACATTTGAGCCCCATGTTAAAATGTCCGATTTTACGACAGAAAAAAACATATTTACAGCCTGGTTCAAAACATGGCTCTAGTCTCAGA
This sequence comes from Centropyge bicolor, assembly GCA_037975185.1. Classification (NCBI taxonomy): domain Eukaryota; kingdom Metazoa; phylum Chordata; class Actinopteri; family Pomacanthidae; genus Centropyge; species Centropyge bicolor. The sequence goes on from JBBMOC010000149.1 coordinate 58,406, forward strand.
AGCTGTTTTTCTACTCCATGGCGTTCGTTTAAAATATACAGCATACATCATTATGCACAATTCATAGCTGTCAGTCTAAGTGGCGCCACTTTGATTGACAACTAGCCACTGACGGTCTAAAGGGCGTCACCCCGGCTAATTCTAGTCACTGAGTTTGGGAAAGAGATCGTCGTGGGGTTAGCCGGCTAGCAACGATATTTAGCATTTAACCTAGCTGGTTAGCCGTAGCTAGCTTTTTTCAGCCAATAGCGTTCATTCGACCCGCCTCAGCTCCGCCCTCGCTCCACCTCTTTGTCCATATTTGGAGTAACCGGAGGTAGGCTACCAAGATGGCTACGCACTACGATTTGCTTCATTTTTGCTCTTCAGAAACCTATGGGTGACGTCACGGACACTACGTCCATATTTTATACAGTCTATGGTAAAGACCTCACTCCGCAGAGCGTGAGAGGAACTGAAGGCCTCACACTGTCTGTCCCTCACCTCCTGTCTCTCGCCCTCCAGCTGACTTCGGGTTTGCGCGTCACCTGCAGACGAACACCATGGCGGCCACGCTGTGCGGCTCTCCCATGTACATGGTGAGTGTGAAGCTCTCTGACTGTGGTTTCCTGTGGCAACCAGCCATGATGTCACTGTGTCCCTAAGCTGTGAGCTGTGTTTGTCCGTCAGGCTCCTGAGGTCATCATGTCCCAGCACTACGACGCCAAGGCTGACCTGTGGAGCATAGGTACCATTGTGTACCAGTGTCTGACCGGAAAGGCACCGTTTCACGTGAGTGGCACTTTGAAACACACACACACACATGCAATGCAGTTCTATAATGGGGGGGGGCTGCCCTCGTAATATTAAGCCTGGACCCCCGACTGGCCCTGCACTGACCTTAAATATGAATGAGGATGAATAAAATGTTCGTTAACACTGAAGGAGATTTCCTGTGTTTAATGTTATATATCATTGGTCTCTTAGAGAACTCGACCTTTGACGTTGGTTGTGGTTTGTCACAGTTGTGTTTAATATATTTGATCCACCTCAAATCACATGTGGCCTCAGCCTGAATCAGTCTCGAACCTCCGCTCCACACATGCAGATAGAAAAACTGTGACGTCACCGTTTTCAGGTGTTCAGCAAATAGACCCAGCAGTTCGCCAACAAGTGCCCGCTGAGGTCTCTTATGTAATCGCAAACTGTTTCTCTTTGGTTCCTAGAAAGGACAGACTCATTACCTTCAACACAGAACTGAACATGAAGCTTCCCTTTACACACACACACACACACACACACACACACACACACACAGAAACAACGTGATCCACGGCCGTCAGAAATCACCTGTCTGCTGCGTGACGCTGGCCCTCGGGTCCAGTGTTGCTAGTTGGAAAACAGCTCGACTTCTTGTTAGGAAAGAGTCTTGTTTACAAATGGGGGGGGATA
>JBBMOC010000149.1:62336-90986 GCA_037975185.1 Centropyge bicolor
TATGTATTTGATCAAAAGGTCTTTTATTTTTCTCTCTCTCAGCATTCCGATGGAGAGATGCAGCGGCTTCAGCCCAAAGCTCGCTACTCCCCTACACAGGACACCGCCGGCTTCCTGCTCAAAGAAATAGCCAATCAGGACACAAGGAACACTTCGTCTTACACGGAGGAATATGTGATGGTGCCTGCCCAGTTTCCCAGTAAGACTTCTGAGCCTGACTCCATAGATATCTGGATGTGTTTATTGCAAGCAGCAACCTCCGGCGCTGAAAAATGAAGCCAATGCAGAAGTGCAAAAAAGCTGCAGTTCCTCGAATAACCACTAGAGCAGGCTGCAGAAGGGAATCAATTACATTTGAGCCCCATGTTAAAATGTCCAATTTTACTACAGAAAAAAAACATATTTACAGCCTGGTTCAAAACATGGCTCTAGTCTCATAAGCTGTTTTTCTACTCCATGACAACTCTGGGGGGGGCGAATTTTTTTATAAGGCGTTCGTTTAAAATATACAGCATACATCATTATGCACAATTCATAGCTGTCAATCTAAGTGGCGCCACTTTGATTGACAACTAGCCACTGACGGTCTAAAGGGCGTCACCCCGGCTAATTCTAGTCACTGAGTTTGGGAAAGAGATCGTCGTGGGGTTTGCCGACTAGCAACGATATTTAGCATTTAACCTAGCTGGTTAGCCGTAGCTAGTTTGATTATTTCGAATAAAGCGGCTTTTTTCAGCGGCTTTTTTCAGCCAATAGCGTTCATGCTCCGCCCTCGCTCCACCTCTTTGTCCATATTTGGAGTAACCGGAGGTAGGCTACCAAGATGGCTACGCACTACGATTTGCTTCATTTTTGCTCTTCAGAAACCTATGGGTGACGTCACGGACACTACGTCCATATTTTATACAGTCTATGGTTTTTTGTGAAGGTTCTTCTTCACATCAACATGAGGTCTGACTGGTTTTTTTTCTCTCCTCTGTAGGTGAGTACACATGTGAGGTGGAAGTGGGGTCACCCATTGAGAGCTGTCTGTTATACAGTGGGTGAGTTCACACCACGATATCTCCTCAGTTAGTTAGTATCAGAAAGCAGGATTTCAGTACATCTGTATGAAGCTCTGCCTGATATATCACACTGACGTACGTATGTGGATGATGGAAGTGTGCATTACTTTATCGTAGTGGGAAATATCTCTTTAAATGTGATTATTACAACACAATGTAAAAAATGTATGAACATCAGTTTCTTTGCTATAAACTGTTGGGATATAAGAAGCAAATATCACCATCTTACATCTTCCAAGGATTCTTTGGCTGTGGAAATAAATTCTAACAAATGTTTTTAAACATAATGTGAAATGAGTGTTAGTAAATATTATTCATTTGTGCAGACAGAGCTAACAAATATCTGTCATCAGGGGCTCACTACTGGCTGAGAGAAGCCCTGGATCTGCAGGAAAGACCCCTCCCCCCTCCCCCCTGCTGCGCCCTCCCTCCAAGCCTGTGAGGTGAGAGAGGCAGGTTTAGGTTGTGCTGGTTTGAAAATGAAGGTGTTCTGAAGTAGATGATTAAACTGAGTGTGAGTATAAACAAATCATTAAAGCCCCTCCTCACTGTGCGTCTCATCCCTTTGCTTCCTCTCTCGTCCATGCAGCAAGCCTGCTGAATTCATTGGCTGTAACTGCAGCCAAACGGTGCCCATTCCTGTCCCAACTCAGATCCTGAACTACCAGCGTATGGAACAGAACCTGCAACCCGTCGGCCTGCATGGCTCCACCAGGTGTGTACAGCAGCTCAGCGGTCTTGTCTCTGCACCACCTCCACCTCTGAGTCTTTGTCTGACGATGCGTCATGTCGTTCAGGGTCACGCTGTGCTGTGCTGGCAGCAGCAGTGAGAGCTCCCCGCAGTGTGGAGGCTGCAGAGCTGCAGGTCCAGGACTTCTCAACTCTCCAAGGCTGGGAACTGGAGGAGCCCGCCCACAGCAGTCCTCCCCTCGAGGTGGGCATGACGTTTGTTTTACCTGTCCAGGGAGCGTTTGTTAAGCAGAGCTCTTTCACAGCTTAGCACGCTACATGGGAATTTGTCATTGCAGTGTCACTTGCTGCTGGTCACAGAGCCATTTGAGTGTTAACACAAATTCCACCACCTGAAATCTGTCATGTTCGTGACATTCACTCTGTTGTTTTGTGGTGAAGTCTTGCTATTTGATTTTCTCTGTGCCCACTCTCACTCTGCCTGACTCATCTGCTTTTATTTAGGCCTGCTGACGACACTCAGAGAACAGGCCCGAGCTTGTTTCATTTAGTGTTGGGCACGCTGCTGACTTAGTGAAAACAGGCCTCACTTACTGTTTCTGCTAATGGTTTCATCTTTATAAAACTCTGTCCTCTAGTGGGAATGACCCCAAAGACCTCAGAGCAGACTCTTCCACTCAGCACAAGAACTGGACTGATCCCCGGCTCCCCTGACACGCCGGACACGTCCAGGCCCAAGGTCAGCTTCTACAACATCTAGATTACAGAAACAGGACTTCTCCAAATGAATATTTTCTCATCTGCATGCCATCGTTGACATGTTTGTTTCACCGTGCACGCGGCACATTTCATTTCACCTCCCTTCAAAACAGCAAACAGCTCACACAGTAGAATCAGACTGGTGGGATCAAGCATATCTCCTAACTGTACAGTTTGCATGTTAATGATTAAACTGGGTGTCAGAACTTTAATTTCTGTTTCAACAGCAGATTCAATCAAGAACGCCGAACCGAACTCGGACAGTTCTTGACCTGAAATCCCTCGAGCCATCTCCTGCTTCCCAGACCAACCTGAGCAGGAAATCAGCCAATAAAAGAGGCCCTTTTAAAAGGTCAGAGCAGTATAATATTTAAATACAAATATTAATATAACAATTCTGGTTATATGATAAAATCATACTGGTAAATCATACGACAATGGAACGAAATGTCAGTTTGTATGTGTTTGTGTCAGTAATCCACATCTAATTGAAAAGATGTCATTCATGAAAACCTTCCACCTGGCTCCTAGAGATGTCACACAGTATCAAAGATATGTCATCTGATAAATTATTAACTGCTCTGGATGGTGTCTGTGGCTGTATTGAATGTCCAGATCTCTGAGCACGGGCAGGCTGTCTGACATGTTACTGAAGGCGGCCTTTGGAGCTCACCTTTTTGAGGAGGGAGGTGACGAGAACCTCAGCTGTGAGAAAAGCATGGACATAACAGGTACCAGTGCAAAGTAGAACAAATCAAACCAGTCCAATTTCTACTGATGCTGTTTGTCTTTCTTCATCAGTATTTAAAACTATGTAGCTGTTGTTGTGGATTAGAACAGATGGGGACATGTTTCATAGGGACAGTTTTTCAATAGGCCACCATACAGCTATGCAAAGGCAAAGCGTTATGTAATAATGAAATCAATGTGTTGCCCAGAATATTGTTATTGACGATCCCTCCTCATTGTACTTTTGAGGTAAAACTGGTTGTGTGTATGTGTAATAAAGTCAAACAGTGGTTTGTGGAGGCGAGGCGAGGTCTCACTGTGTGTTTGCAACATGCAGAAGTTACAAAAGGCCTGTTTTGATGTATCTACAACAATGACCATGGCTGCAGTTCAGCTGGGCAACATTTTCCATGGACGTCTTGGCCGTTTGACTTCAAGTCTTATTTGCTCCTACAGCTCCACCTACTGGTTATCATCGAGGCTTTCAGTGGTCGGACAGCCCACCTCCTGCAGTCTTCACAATGGGCTCTCCATCCAAAGGAAACATTCCTCAGGTGTTCTCAGGTGGGTGCTCTAACTACCCTGAGGACTGACTAACTGGCATTAATTATTATTGCTTGTGTACTTGGAGGTTTGTGAGAAATACATTTATGAGTGAGCCAGTGAGGCTGTATTTTTATTTCCTGTTTGCTCAAGTTTCATTTAGATCACTTATGCAAATGAAGTAAGGAGTATTTCTCCAATTTAAAAAAAATCTGAAAACACAAGCACAGAGAACCGTCTCTAAATTTATATTTAAATTTAAACTTCAGGTATATTGTGTGGACATTGGACAGACCAAAGACACTATGATTCTTCACATAGAAGTCAGAGTGTGGTGTTCACCCAGGCCTTTATATGGTGGCCCTTGTTAAAGTGATAAAGCGTTTTTTTAAATCAAATTAATAATAAAACAACATGTAATTAGAGGCACCTGCTCAGTGCTTAGCCAGTGTCCTTTTCGTTACTTGTATTTCAGCCGTCCAGGGTTAAGCTGCATTTGTCTCTGTCTTAAACGCAGGCTCCCCCAGCTACATGAACTCAGCCTGGCTCCTCAACAGTCGCCTTCTCCAAGGAGGAAGCCGTAGAAACAGCGAGACTGAAGCCATGGACGCTACCTCACACGGCAGTCTGGTGTTTCACCCCCCAGAGCTGCCTGAAGATACACTGATGGAGGTACAGACAAATACTGTGATGATACTGTGAGGTGACCCCTCCAGGTTGTTTTGAAGATGCAGACTTAATGTACATTTGCAGAGGCACATGAAATGGGCTAATTGAGATTCCACATGAACAGTCTTAGTATTTTATCTTTTCTCCTCACAGCAGGCTCATACGGATGCTCTGAGCGACATGCGCTTCACCTTAGCTTTTGTCCACTGTGTCATGGAATTGGCTTCTTCTAAGGACCCAGGACTGGGCCCCATCAGCAGTCCTGATGTTTCCTTTCTAGAGCAGAGTTTGGTGACAGATCAGATCAGCCTTCTCAGTAAAGAATGGAGGTGAGAAGCATGAGGTTTTTTACGTTTTCTCAGCAGCTCCCTTCCTTCACAGATTTTCACGGGGATGACTTTTTTTTTTCTTCTATGCACATTCCAGCTATGCAGAGCAGTTAGTGTTGTACATGAAGGCTGAAGAGTTTCTGTCATCAGCACTGCACACTGCTAAAGAGAACATCAAACAAGGCCAACTCCTTCCCTCTGCTACAGTCAAACAAGGTGAGAGCAGGGACCTCTGGATGAGAGTCTGTACAACCTTTGTGGAGTTGAATGGTTGCTGTTTAAAGTTTGTAGTTTGTAGCCCCTTGGGAAGAACAAGAGCATTCAAATGGCTGCTTGACCCGTCTAGGTGTTTCTGCTGTGGCAGTCTAATGGATTGACAATTGGCATTGGATGCTGATGCTTGATGAGGAGTCAGTTTGTTTTCAGTTTGACAATTAAATGTCTTTGTATACTCTCCTCCGTGCAGTGATCAAGAGGCTGAATGAACTGTACAAGAATTGTGTAACATACTGTCGCTCCCTCAACCTTCGGCTGCAGACCTTCCTGCTTGACAAACAGAAGCTCATGGACCGCTTCAATGGACTCACAGCAGAGAAGCTCATCTACAGCCACACTGTGCACATGGTGAGCACACGTCGCAGTGGGAGATCAGATTCTGTCCAGCATGCATCTTGACTGAAGCCTTAATGTTTGTGTTCTTCATGCCTGCAGGTTCAGTCTGCTGCTTTAGATGAGATGTTCCATTATGGCACCGCATCAGTCCAGCGCTACCATAAAGCCCTTTTACTGATGGAGGGTCTGTCACGAATTATCACAGAGCAAAAGGACATTGACAGCATAGAAAAATGTATGTAGCAGCACGATGATACACAAACCACACGACAGTAGATTACAATGCTAGAATCAGACCACGTGTGAATTCTGACACAGATTCCCTGTGTGCTGTGGCCTAGGTCTCGTTTAGACTTTATTCTAATCAGAGTTTTTTAATCTCTCTGCTGTTCACAGGTAAGCAGTGCATTGAGCGACGCCTTTCTGCTCTGCAGGCTTAGCAGAATCCCTGAGCTTCACAGCTGCGTCCACAACAAATGCATTATCTTGCCTCATCCATCTCCCCTCAGTGTTGATGGATTCTTCTAGACTGTCACTACACACAAGCACTTTGATCTGTCTTAAGGGAAATGACCACTGGAGCACCTGCTCTTCTCCCACCACCCAGTCTGTCACCTTTACATGAATGCACAGGAAAAGACTGGAAGTCCTGTTTTGAACAAGTTATTGAAGACAGATTGTGTTTTGATTGTTTGAATACTTTGATCAGGTAAATTATTCACAGTATTTGTTTTGTTACAGATTTTATATGTAGTGTGTTGTTTTATGTTTTGCACAAAGGATAATGGGATTGAATAATAACTGATTTTAAACGTGTTGTACTTGAAACAAAGATTATTTAGTTGTTGCTTGCTTTTGAAGCATTTGTGTTCGGCCAACAGGAGTCAGAATATTTTGGATAAGATGACCAAATATAGCAAATGTGTAGCAGTAGTAATACAACTGTGCCTGCTTTTTGTACATTTTTCATCACAGCAGAGTAGCTGGTGTAAAGGTAATGAAAGTATGTTTTGACCTCATATAGAATAATTATCTTGCAGTCATATAGACTTTCATCAGACTGCAAAAAGTATATTTTGACATTTGAATGAGAGTGTAGATTTACACTGATCCAACAGTTTCCTCTATCCAGTGATGATGATGATACTCAGTCGTCAGGTAACATTAACTGCATGCCATTATGCCACATCAGTCATGTTTATCTGTTGTTTGTGTGTATGTGTGGACATTAGTTGTTTTTTTTTTGTTTTGGCTGCTTGGAATAATGTAACAAGATTGTGCTAATTTGTGTCTGAATTTGTACTTGATTTTTGGCTGATAGTACACAAGTTTATTACAATTATACATTCAAATGTGTAAATGTTAGTTTTAAAAAAGAAGTTTGTTAGAATTTATCAAATTATCTTTTCTACTTTTATTATAAGACTGCCAGTCAAATTTGCCAAAGTGAATTGTTAAACACTGTGTGATGAAAATAAATAATATTTATTGTGAAAACTTTTCATTCTCTTTAAGTCTTTTTGTCGTAAGAGTTGAACATTCTCTTGAATTACAAGCTCCAAATAGTTTTATTATTAAATTTGTGTTAAGGGGTTTCTAAGTACTAAAGACATTTAGTTGGTTTTTCACTGAAATAAATGTCATTTTATTAATATTATCGACAGGTTGCACTTCCGGGAGATTGAACTACATCCGGGTCACACTAAAGGTTGCTGCGGTCGCCATGTTGCTGAATGAAATTAGCTCCAAAACATTGAATAGCCGCTAGCAATATCGATATTTTATTTTTTCGCAGAATAAGATTTGTTACAGCATGTGACTTATTGTAAATATGACTTAGGATTTATGAAACTACTACAGAAGCCCCATTCCCTGTAAGTAACACCGTTGAGGTGATAAAATGTATTTATTCATCGACAGCTGGCCTGCTAGCAGCAACAAGCTAACATCATTAGCATTGGCTAGCACGCGTCCCGTAACAAGAGTCAGTGTAATTAACGAAATAGCACAGACAGCATTATTGCAAATGTTACAGTTTAATATTTGTGATATACCTTAGTTGTATTCATAGCCCAAACTTGCGCTCTTGCTTTATTATTTTGACAAATGCTACTAAGTAGCTAGCGCTAGTTTACGTTACGCCCCGGAGCGAAACAGTAAGTGGAAGCTAACGTTAACGACGTAACTAACAATGAACATTTAAGCCGGTGCCCTGGAAATATTGTTGTATGTGGGTAATTTTGGTCGTAAATATAATGTCATTATTATCGTGTAAACGAGTGAGTGCACAAAGTGACAAACTCGAGAAGTTTGTCAACGCTGTATTTACTGTAATAAACCAACGTTAACAGTACAAATCACCATCTCAAGTGTCAGCTTAGCACCTTTGTTTGAAATGCAGATTTTGCCTGATCCACAGCTGCAGATTAGATGAGATCAAGCCCATCATTTCCATTACAGGGTAGTTTATATTATATGTGGCAATATGGACGTTTTTACGGCGTTGGATTAAAGGTGCACATGGATATAAAGATGATTTGTTGATATAGCGGTCAAGATGTACAATTAAAGTCTCTTAACATATATTTGCCTGCAAGATGTATTTTACAGCCATTGCCTTTTAATATTTTATTTATTCGTTTTTTTGTTAATAACACACTATCTCTGCACCTTATGAGCACACTGTAATGCTGTCAAGCGCGATGTTCCGGTCATTTTATGTCAAGATATTAATATGGGGATGAATGCCTCTGTATAAATTGGATGGAAAAGTCTCTGACAGATAGCAAATTAATATTGTTTGTATACGCACACATTGTCATATTGAGAAACTATATTTAATTAAGATGTTTGAAATCTGGGACCAGGTTGGATGTGTTATTGGTTTATAACCATGTGTTACTTGTGTATGCAATACTTGGGTGACCCACCAGACTATCCCTTCCGAGCATTTTTGGGTGACATTAAATTGTTCAATAAGTTTAGATTTTTTTAAACAGTTTGAATTGTTGTTAAATCACTTATTGTTGTGCTTTGCTGTGCTTTTTCCACAGATTGTTGTGTTTAGACATAGTAACAGTGCCACGCAATGCACCATGGAAGTGGATCACAGAATATGCAACGACAGCTCCAGAGATCCAAGTCTGTCAGTGGGTCTGAAGCAGAGGAGCAGCAGCAGCAGCCCACCATGGCAGTCACACAACAGCAAGCTACAGTCACCCACCCTCAATCTCCTGTGACCACATTTTCGTCTGCTGCCAGCCCTTCAGCCCCCCAGTCGCCCAATTATCAGATAATCATGAGTCGTAGCCCAGTCACTGGCCAGAACATGAACATCACATTACAAAATGTGGGACAGATGGTGACTGGTAACCAGCAGATCACTCTGACTCCACTCCCCATCCAGAACCCAGCATCCCCTGGCTTCCAGCATACGACACCTCAGTGGAGGTTTGAGCATGCTCCATCCTCCTACATTCAGGTCACCTCACCTGTGCCCCAGCCCATGCAACCTCAGAGTCCCACCCAGCACAGCCCAGTCCCTCTGCAAGGCGTGACCAGGCCAGGAGCACCTGCAGCAGCATTGGGTGTGTGTGGACAGAGTCCGACACGATTTGTTGAAGCTGGTATGTTAGTGCGGCAAATCAGTTTAGGCAGTCCTTCGGGAAGTGGCCACTTTGTTTACCAGGAGGGGACAGGACTGGCCCAGATTGCGCCAGCCACACCTGGCCAGGTACAACTGGCCTCTCCAGGAGCACCAGGCTCTGTGAGGGAACGTCGGCTCTCTCAGCCTCACTCACAAACTGGAGGCACCATCCACCACCTTGGACCTCAAAGTCCCGTGGCCACCGGTACTGCTCTCCCCACTCTGGGCAGCCCTGGTCACATCACCACTTCCAACCTACCTCCACAGATCAGCAGTATCATTCAAGGACAGCTGGCACGCCCTATGATATTTGAGAAGACGTCACAAGGTGTGGTTGCCGGAGTAGGAACCACAGCCACAGCATCATTCAGTATACCCACCTCCATTCCACCCTCTAGCCCATCCCTCACCAGTCCAACACAAGGGATCGCCAACAATCCACTTGCACCCACCAGCATGGCTGTGGGCACTATGAAGAAGCAGGCTCCCAAGAAGTTAGAGGAAATTGCTCCTTCTTCTCCAGAGATTGCCCAGCTGAGAAAACAGTGCTTGGAGCACCACACCAAGAAGATGGAGAGCCTGAAAGAAGTGTTCAAAGAATACCTGATTGAGCTTTTCTTCCTGCAGCACCTCCAAGGGAACATGATGGACTACTTAGCTTTTAAGAAGAAGCCTTGTGTTCCCTTATACACTTACTTGAGACAGAACGACTTGGACCTGGAAGAGGAAGAGGAAGAAGAAGAGCAGTCTGAGGTCATTAATGATGAGGTATTACGTTGGCTGGCTCTTAGTGTGAGATCAAGTAGGACTTGTACAATTAAGAGTTCATTGATTTCATCTAATGAGTATTGTTCCGCTTTTAAATCTGTGTGTTTTTCAGGTAAAGGTTGTTACTGGAAAGGATGGCCAAGCAGTGACACCAGTTGCCATAGCAACACAGCTTCCTCCCAATGTTTCTGCAGCTTTCTCTGTCCCGCAGCAGTTTCAGGTGATTGAGGCAAAACTTCACTTAGTACAATGCAGTTATCTGTCGTTTCTTTTTAAAAATTTCATCAAGAATTCTTTGTAAGAGGAAATCTCTCACTAATTCCTTGAGACGTTTCTTTTTTTCAGGGACACCAAGGGTCTGCTGCTGGTACAATTACAAACCCTGGAGACATGGATGCCTTTAAGAGGCAACAGGCTATGGTGCAAGCAGGTAGGGCAAGGATCGTAGACTCCTGTCTCTCTTATGTTGCTTTGTTTCCTCCCCGTTTGCTTTGTTTTCTGTTTGTTTTCTTTTCTCCCTCTAATTGCTTCTGCTTTTAGATATTTGGCATCCTCTACTAGCGCTCTGTGTTGAAGTCTTAACCCGAGGAAGGAGAGGTGACCTGTAAGGTCTTCAGAAGGTCATTGCTCTGTGCCGAGTGCTTTTGTTTTGCGTTATGAGGGTATTGTGTGTTTTAAATCCCAGATCAGGCTAAGAGGTCCCGGATTGACGTTGGTCGCCATGGGCTGATTTTCCAGCATCCTGGTGTAGCTCCTTTAGGATCACCTGGCGTTCCACTCCAGCAGCTTATGCCAACTGCGCAAGGTAGGAGTGCTACTACCAGGCCGCTCTGTGTTCTGTTCGATGCTGCTGGACGTATCCCCTTCATCAAACTAAGGAGATTTTAAAAAGCGAATCAAAACATTCTTCTTCTACAAACAAACTTCAAGCAGCATCAACAAACAGATCTTCATCCATGTGCTGGATTTCTCAGCAGTCTACAGGAAGTTCAGGCTTAGCTGTACCAGCACCAGCTCTCTCTGTCAGGATAAATGGGGAAGAAGACAATCCAAGTCTGAAGAAGAGTAGCCACTCAATGGGAAGATGCCATGTCTTATGATTTTCCTTTTTTGTTTTATCTATTGATCATCCGTCGTTATCCATTTCTTCTTTTCTGAAGTTTGTTCCTGTTAGTCATCTTTATTTGGACCGACCTTCCCGTGCTGATGGATTTTCATCTAATTTGGAGGTGGATCACAGAAAGTGGGAACCCTGTGGGAACAAATTCACTTTCCAGTGGGTTTAGCTTGTTTTCCCATTTTATGAATCCACATGTCATGCTTCCTTTTGGTTTACCATTGTCATTCCTTCACAAGTCTTTCCCTCTCCAAATGTTCGTCCTTGCATCATCAAAAGGGATTCGAAATCATCAATCTTCAAATCATATGTCACATCGTCAAGAGTGTCTTTATTTATCTCATGTTTCACGTTTAGTTGATTTCCTTCCATGTTATTTCATGGCATTTTGTTCTGACTTGGCTTCTTTCCCTCAGTCTAAGTAGGAGGGGAATCATGTGGAGGAGTTGCGTTCACGACACAGGTTTTTGCGATTGTGGTGGTGTGGGTGTGTCAGGGCCAGGTGTTGATGGCGTCTAGGCAAGGTGGTGTCCGTGCAGGGAGGTAAGGCAGGCGCTGCTTTAGTGTGCACAGCTCCGCTCAGGCCTGCTGTCTGCAAGACCCCATGTGTGTCCTTTTGCTCACCTCTGTGCTTTGTCGCTATGTGAGGCATCCAGATGCCTTGGTTACCGCTAGAATGACATCGCTTCATGCATGCCAAACATATGGTGTTTTTGTGAGTGTCCGCTTCGTATTTTTATTTCCCCTTTCTTCTCCCTGTCTCTTTATTTTCTGAAGTTCTTTCTTTCATTTTCCTTTAACATTTCTATTTTTCCTCTCTAAAAATCTCTTATTGCACGTATAATTTTTAATGTTTTTAACCACATTCTCTCAACATTTGAAATGCAATGTTTTGGTTTTGCATTAATCAAAGTAGTATTTTATTTGAGAGACATGTAGATTCTCACATTGATTTCATTTCTTCTGTAACCATTTTGCTGTATGACTTTCATTAGTTTCCGCTCTGATCATCAGGAAGTAGTACACTACTGTTGATTCATATAGTACATCTACTTCATTAAGGCAAGGTTCTGAGGAGCTCCAATAGCTGAAGCTCAAACAGTCTTTAAAATTTAAAGGCACTATGTCATTATCTATTTACTAGATTTAAAAATGTAACTTGTTCAAAGGGGTCTCTCAAATATATATTAAGAGGAAGCTACCCAACACATTTAAAACATTTTCTATTAGCAAGAGCACAAAAAGGCATTTACAAAACAAATGGCAAGATTGACAACTTGATTTTTACCGTCTTTCTTTGTGTTGCTCTCTGTACCATCCCTTTGTGTGTCCTATAATTTGGTTACTATGTGTACAGGCGGGATGCCGCCTACTCCTCAAGCGGTCCAGATTGCAGGACAGAAGCAGAACCAGCAACAATACGACCCATCCAAAGGACCTCCGGTGCAGAATGCAGCCAGCTTGCACACCCCTCCTCCCCAGCTGCCTGGCAGGTTGCCACAAGGTTCTCTCCCTATGGCAGGCCTGCCCATGGCACTCTCTCAGCAGACTCAGTTGGTGGAGAACACAGCTCAGCCCGGTGGTCAGCTCCAGGCGCAGGTGAAGGTGCAGGCAGGTGGACCTGTCCTGGCCACAGTAAACCCACACACACAGCTCCAGGCCCAATTGCAGCAGCAGATGCAGCCAGGTCTTCATCTCCAGTTGCAGCCTCAGCAGCAACAGTCCCAGGCCATACTACAGTCAGGACAAGCGGTCAGTGTAGTTGAAACCGTATAAATACAATTTTCTTGTATGTTTGTGACTAAATAGTGAGACTGGCCCTCTGAGAATATTTTTGTCTCCCTTCTTCATAGACGGTGGCACTTGCTCGCCCTGGTGCAGAGTCAAACCAGCAAGTTCAGAGAATCATGACCAACTCAATATCCATGACATCCATGTCTCCTGCTCCCCTCTCTGCTCCTAATTCTGTTCCAACCCCTCATACTGCAAGTCCGCTTCGCCCTCTTGGCTCTAATGTCAACCCAAGCACCCAGTCCAAACTGACTGGAACCAATGGCATATCACCGGTCAAACTTGGTGGCTTTGGTCAGAGTGCGACCATGCAGTCCTCACAGGAGGGTTCTCAAGATAAACAAGTTGAGCAGGCCAAACTGGTGAGTTCCCAAAACACATTTAGTTTTAACAGTTGTCTGCAAATGATCTTGGCCTGAATAGATTCAGTGTCTTTTCATGTCTGAAATAGTGTGTATTGCTGTTGGCTCTTCAGTTTTTTCTTAATGAAGGCAAATATGCATACATTAACTTCCTCATTTGATTAATAAAAATTATAGGCTATTGACAATTCTCATTTATGTCTGTTGCTTTTATATTCATATGTTCAGCTTTTGTGCATTATCTTGTGTTTGAGTATGCACGTAGAGTAAGGTTTTAATATTGGGGATGAATGCAGTATGTCTTACTGGAGTAACTGAAAAAAAAGGATAAATATTCTTGATTTCTATTCTGATATCACATGCTATTTCTATTTCCAAGGAGAGTCAAGTACATCAGCGCATCTCTGAGCTCAGGAAGGAGGGCCAGTGGTCAGCCAGTCGGCTTCCCAAGCTTGTGGAAGCCTCGCGTCCGAAGTCTCACTGGGACTACCTCCTGGAGGAGATGCAGTGGATGGCAGCTGACTTTGCCCAGGAAAGGAGATGGAAAGAGGCTGCTGCTAAGAAGGTATGATTTTGAGATGGAATCATTTACAGAGGGAAACGTGAAAGTGCAAATCAGCACAACAACAGGAGGCATCAGTGCAGAAGCTGCTGTCCTGCTGAAAGCCAAACTGTCTCATGTGTCTCCACTGCAGCTTGTTCGCACATGTGCCCGTTATCATCAAGAGCAGAAGAAAAGTGAAGAGAGGTCAAATAAAGAAAGGGAGATTCATCTGCGTCACATTGCCAGCACAATTGCCCGAGAGGTGGAATTCTTCTGGTCAAACATTGAGCAGGTTTGCTTTTTAATTTATGCATTTATTTTTCTTACTCATGTCATGATTTATAAAAAATGAGTGTCTTTACCAGTCTGATTGAGCTGTTTTTTTCTGTCAGGTTGTGGAAATTAAACTCCAGTTTGAAATTTATGAGAAGAGGCTCAAAGCACTGAGCTTACAAAAAGCCAAAGGTACGTCCAACTACTAGAAATAAGACAGAATATTTTTCTCTTTATCATGAGCTCTTAATCCGTTTGTTCCGGTTCAAAGCTAAACTGTGCTAATCTATAACACTTGTAAATACTTTTTTAATAACCAAATTTCAAGTATTAAACTTAAATGACTTGTGTTACAGTACCTGGTCAGTCAACAGCAGTGAAAACTGACAAAGAGGTAAGTTCACTCACACTCTAATAACTATGAGACAATGCAAATACAGCTATTATATCTTTTTCAAAATTTTTCCCTAAATATGTTTTTCTTTTTGTAGGAGTTGGTGACTTCAGCTAAAAAAAGAAAATCAAGTTCGTCTTTGGTTGATGAAGATGGTATGTGTCAAACTTTCAGAGTTCATGTGGCCAAAACAGCAGCATGGCTGTTGAAAGAGTTTGCAGGGTTGATGTTGTTTATTTGCCTTTTACTCTATCCATAATTTGACGTTTTTTCTTGCAGTTGCAGATGAAGAGAGCACCATAGAGGAACAGGAGGTCATGGAAGGGGAAGCAGACCACAAAGCAGAGTTGGTTGACCTTGCCAAAGATGGTAAGTATTTACTGTATTTCACTGTCTGTGTGAGTCAGTACATTTTATACCCCATTTTTCATTCTTTGCTGCTTACTTCATTCTATACAAGTACCAGAATTACTCTTCTTCTCTGTATTGTTTACTCAAGTGCGTTTGTATTTGTTTTTCAGCTGAAATGCCTCTCGATGCTTTGATGAAGCAGTATGCTGGTGCCTACGTTGACGGCTTTGAGTGGCCTCAGCCTAGTCCTCAGAGTGACGAGGATGACATGGATGAGACTGAAGGTGCCTTTGTATTTGAAGAATTAGATAGTCATGTTGTACTGAGTGGTTATGAATGGCATGAGCCTAAAATCGTTGATATTCTTGAATTTTCAGAAATGGAGTGTCCAGCAGGCAGTCCACCTGAGGCAGTGTTGATTGACTCCCTGCTCAGTGTGGATCAGTACCGTGGTGCTGACAAAGCACCTTCCTCTGACTCTGAGGGGAAACCGGCCAGAGACATAGCTGAAGTGGCTGCTGCCACAGAGCTCATCTTGCCCAAAGGCAGCTTCAGGACCACTTCCTCAGTAAGACAAATGCACACACATAGACACAAACAGACAAAAGAAAAAGATGCCTTTTATAATTTTTAACTGATCTTTTATTTTACTAGACCCGCAGCCCAGCTCCTTTTCTACTGCACGGGGCGCTGCGAGAATATCAGCAAATTGGTGTGGACTGGCTGGTAAACCTGTACAAGAAACACCTCAATGGCATCCTAGCAGATGAGACAGGCCTTGGCAAGACCGTTCAGACTGTGGCTTACATGGCCCACTTGGCGGGCCAAGAAGGTAAGCCTCTGTTCAGAATTACAAGACTTTTTAATAGTGAATATTTGTTGTTCTTTTTCTTTCTTTTTTTTAATTGAATGTCTTGAACATTGAATCTGTTTTTGTCCACAGGCATCTGGGGACCCCACCTCATTGTAGTGAGGACGTGCAAGTTGCTAAATTGGGAGGTGGAGTTCAAGCGCTGGTGTCCTGGCCTTAAGATCCTCCTGTACCTTGGCAACAGAAGGGAGCGCAGATCCAAGAGAATGGTACTTTTTGCTTTGTTTAAACAATATATAAATTGATGCCAGTGCCTGTTTCTGTCTCCTTTTTTTCAATAAAAAGCTGTAAATGTAATAACATGCCATCTGATCACTGATCTGCAGTGGTGGGGGGAAGCCAACAGCTTCCATGTATGTGTGACGTCCTACAAGCTGCTGATGAAAGACCAGAGCCATTTTCTGAGGAAAAGGTGGAGGCACCTGGTCCTGGACGAGGTGCAGCTCATCAAAAACATGACTGAGAAACACTGGGAAACTATCTTTGCTCTCAGAAGGTGAGCTGCATGATAAATATCACATCAAGTCCAGTTTCTCAATGAACCGGGTTTCAATTTTTCAGGCCTATTAACCTCTCCATTAAATTACCTTTAATATTCCACCAGATGCTTGTAATAAGGCTCAGTTGACTAAATGGGGCATTTCTGTGTGTCTTCCAGTGAGCAGAGGGTTCTCCTCATCAACACTCCTCTGCAGAATACTTTGAAGGAGCTGTGGACTATGATCCACTTCCTTTTGCCAGGAATCACCAGGTCCTACTCTGACTTCCCTGTTAAAGCCGGCACAGACCAGAACCAGGACTACTGCCACAAGCTGGTCATCCGCCTGCACAGGGTGGGTATACAAGCATGATTGATTCAGCTCACCTGCAGTCCTTACATGCACCTTACCTGTGAGATCCTCTTCTCTTCACTGTAGATGATCCAGCCCTTCATCCTGAGACGCTCTAAAAGGGATGTGGAGAAACAGCTGCCCAAGAAGTATGAGCACATCCTGAAGTGCCGTCTGTCCTGCAGACAGAAGAGCCTTTATGAGGATATCCTCACTCAGCCAGGGTGAGACATCATATGGCTCGTTATCTTGTGATGTCAAAGTGATGGATGTCCTGCCACTCAGAGTAATGTTTGAAAATATCACCGCAGAGGATTCAGACTTTATGCAGGACTGGACTGTGAAGACATCGCTTACAGTTTAAAGAAATCATTTAAATCCATTGTAACGGTTAAGTCTTAATTACAATGCTAGTTAAGGTTTTTTTTGTCTGTTTTTTTTTTTTTTTTATCTGAAGATTTTTTTTCTTCAAATGTTTCGAATGGTGCAGATGATGCAATAAGTAGGATTAGTTTACGAACATTACTTTTTCGGGACCTTGATTATCAATTCTATTTGGGGAAAAGAGAGGAAAGATTTGGTGTAATGTGTCAAAAAATATACGTTTTATGACAATGGTTGCTTCTTGCTTATGTTTCGAACTGCCTTTCATAATGATGCCTTCTGTCTGGGTGTGCTCCTCTAGAGCCCAGGAGGCGCTGAAGACGGGTCACTTTGTCAGCGTGCTGCAGGTCTTGATGCAGTTACAGCGAGTGTGTAACCACCCTGAACTGGTGGCACCCAGAGAGAACAGCAGCTCCTACTTTTGCTCCTCTCTACAATACAGTGTTCCATCTCTGGTGCTGGGAGCTCTTCAGAATGACTCAAGCAAGGTATTTAGCTGTTGTGTTCTGCACTGCTGATGTGTGCTTGTTAGCCAAGTTTAACTGTCTGAACTCAATAATGAAGCGTTTATGATCGAATTCTCCAACTCCCTGATTATCAGTGGTAAAAGAATTAGTTGGTAAACAGACAATTATTAAAGTTTGTTGTGAATGATTTTTAAAATAATTTGTAAAAACATAAATATGATATATCTTTCACTTTTTAAAGACTAAATGGTCAATTGAAAAAAATTTTTAAAAGTTGATCCATCGATAATTAAAAAAAAGTAATCATTACTTTCTTAAGTTGAATACACTCCTCTTTTGTAGTACTTGATATTCTTTTTTTTTTTTGCATGTCTGCTTGTTGTTTGACATCCTGCCTGGCCGTCATTTTTCAATACTGTATAATTCCTTCGTCTTGATTTTGAACCTTGTGCACATGTTGAATCAATCTCCATTGATGTCCTGCTGTTGTTTTTAATCTCATTATCCTTCTAGATTGCAAACCTGTCCATATTTGATCTGATCAATAATGAGAACCGACTGACCCGGTATCAGACTGAAGAGGCTGTACCCAAGCTAAAGATCACTCAGCAGCTCATAGAGGAGATCTACACTGGTCCAGATCCACCACCGCGACCCAAGCCGTGCCCGATAAAGCCGATGAGGTTGGCAAAAAAAAAATCTAAATATCCAAATAACGTCACATGATTGATGTGGCGATTCTTTGATGTTTTTCAATTGCTCTAAAATGTAAATCTAACATTGACATTCTGACATTGAAACAACATAATCAATTGATTTTTTTTTTCTCTGACTAGATTGTTCCAGCCAGTGCAGTACGGGACAAAGCCAGAAGGTCGCCTGGCTGCCATCACAAGTGTAGCAGGCCAGCGTCCTCCAACGAGCTCTCCCACTACCAGCACCTCTGCTTCCACCACCAGCCAGTCAGCCCAGACCAGGGGCAAGTCCCCTGTCACCACGGCAACTACCACAGCCACTTCTCACGGTAAGACCATTTCAGGTGTGGTACTCAGTAAAGCACAGGAAATTTGTTTTCACAGTGACTAAAGGAGTCCAGATTGTGCCATCTAACATCAAACTTTAAAAGACAGCCATTTCATTAGTGCTTTACCTTTGTGATGGATGCTTCATACAGTGTTATGCTGCATGATTGTGATGCTGTTTGAATTTAAATCAATCTGATTTACTGTTTCATTCTTTAAAAATGTATTCACACTGTGGCCATACATTCATGTTAAAAACATACAGTGTGTTCATATTTCTGTACAGTGCTGCACATTTTAAAGCTCCTCTTCCTGCAGCTTTATGTGGTGGTTTTGGACACCTTCACTTGCAAGTTTCAGTGGTCAAAGAGGTTTAATTTGTTGACATTTATACGACCATACAGCAGTGGTGGGCTGGCCACATTATCTTTAAATGGCAGCACAGCCATTAGGGTAAGATTAAATGTAAGGCTTTTAATGTGAGACAGCTACATGTTCCCAAGCCCTTCAGTGATTACTATGTCATTTGATTAAAAAAATGATGGAAATCTTATGCGAGTAGTAATATTGCAAAGTAGGATATAATGAAAGGAGCTACAGACATTAAATTTGTCAGATGAAGAGCTGCGGGAAAAGGCACTTACTGCAGTGTGGGTGAAGTTTGACTGCCGCTGAATACGTTCGTTATTGGATAATATATTTTTCATCCATCAAATTGTTAGCACTGATTAACTCATCAGTGGGTAGCTGATAACATTCCTGCTTGCTGTGTTGGCCCACCACTGCTGAGGGAATATACGGAGGAAACTGTTGATCGTGCTGATGATTTGACTAAATACTGG
Organism: Centropyge bicolor; assembly: GCA_037975185.1. Classification (NCBI taxonomy): domain Eukaryota; kingdom Metazoa; phylum Chordata; class Actinopteri; family Pomacanthidae; genus Centropyge; species Centropyge bicolor. The sequence continues at coordinate 81,394 of JBBMOC010000149.1, forward strand.
ATTACCCCTAACATGTAGTCCCATACCCCATTACCTTGTACTTCACAGCGGTTGGAACAGCTACTCAGAGAGCCCAGACTACCCCTCCTGTCAGCAGCAGCAGCAACACTGCCGCCTCCACTGTAGCCTCCTCTGGGAACGCTGGCATTGGGCAGCATGTGCTGGGGGCTACCTCTGTGGCCTTGGGCACAGTTGTGGGATCTATTGCTCCAATCAGCCAACCTGGATTGGCTCAGGTCCCCAGGCCAGCTCTAGCCCCCAGCCATGCCATCCAGCCCAGCTTACTGTCCCAGAGGCTGGTCCTTACATCCCAGGCCCAGGCACGGTTGCCTAGTAAGTGGCCTCCCCTCCCCTCCCCTCCCCTCCCTCTCAGCATCTCCCCTCCACCTCTGGCACAACAGAATGGACTGCTCTACACTGGGGCCTTGACTTGGGGCACTGCTGATATGTGTTCAGTCTTTACTCCAGAGAAATGGCTTTGGACATACTGTATGTGCAATGGCAGCAGCACTGGTGGTGCAGCAGCTTTGGTAATGAAAGAGATGCCATGGATCAGTAGTTTACAGCTTATGGTCAAGAAATGGTCCCTTTTTAAAATGAGATCTGTAGCCATATCAGCAGCATCTCCACAGCCTCAGCATTCTCCAGTTTCTTTCTCGAAACCTGCATGTACACTATGAACGACCCACTTATGTTACACCACACATCACTACACTATTCAACTTAATTATTATGTTCTCCCCCTTCTTTTTAATCATTTTTTTCTCCCAGTTTACTAATATTCTTTTGTCTCTTGCATCAGTCCAGCTGCAGGAAGAAATCCCAAAGCTTTGGTTGTTCCTTTTTTTTTTTCTTTGCTAATGTTATGATTTCACTCTGATGTTGAGCATCACTGCAAAGCATGTCGAAATGGTCCCACCAGTTGCCAACCCTTTCTGCCTCAAACGTGAACAGAGAAACCTTTTCAGTAACAACACACAGTATTTAGATATATGTAATAAGGAGAACCTGTTTTGAAAATTCTTATTGGATTTTGCTGTCTCAAAAAGCCAAGATTACTAAAAACTGCCGGATGTGATTCTTAGCATGAACACATTAAACCTAATTTTTCACCCATCAGGTATCAGGTGAAATATTTCATCATTTGTGGCTGTAAATCAACAGACTTAATGATTCGTGCACATTAATAAATTGTGCCCACTAATTAGCAATTTGTGCCTTTTTAATACCTAATTCGGTTTCAGGAATTAACAGAAACAATAAATAAATAAACAATATAAAGGGATGTCAAAAGAATTCTGTGTTGTGTAACAACCAAAATTCTGATTATATCAAAAGAACAAGTGAACCATTTGGATTGTCCGCAGCCTGAAAACTGAATATTCTTACTGTTTGACATTAATCCCTAAGTGTTCCTCCTGGTGACCACTGTGTCAGGTGCAGTGCTTCATGTCTGTGTATGTTTCAGGCTCTCTGTCTCACCTGAGGATTACCCTTGTAGCCATTTTCTTTTCCCTTCAGGGTTTGTAAAAGTAGGAGCTGCTATGGTTCTGTTGTGGAGGGCGGCTGTGCTCGTCCCTCTGATTAATCCACCCTGGTTCTGCATGTTTTTCACCCTTTAACTAACTGATGCAGATTATATTGTTTTTGTCACTGTTAAACTGTCCAAGATTTCAGTTGACTTTTGATCTTGCCTTTGATGAGGTGCCTGTTCTTCCTTTCCATTGAAGGTGGCGACGTGGTGAAGATTGCCCAGCTGGCCAACATAGCAGGCACTCAGAACCGTATCACCCAGCCAGAGACTCCTGTCACTCTGCAGTTTCAGGGTAACAAGTTCACTTTGTCCCCCAGCCAGCTCCGCCAGCTCACCACCGGACAGCCCTTGCAGCTCCAAGGTACACTCGGTAATGTACATCCCGTCACACTTTTTCTAAACATAATTCTCTTCAGTGCTTTCCTTCGTGTGCTTTCTGTGAAATGTAGATGCTTTTTGAAAATAGCAAGTCCACAAACCAATCAAAGTGTCCAGGTGACCTAGCGCTTAATAAACGTACAATAGGTCTCTCTCCCCATGTTTTCTGCCTTGACACTTAAAGATAAACATTTTGTCTTAAAGTCTGACTGAAATTAAATTGCATTTTGGTTGCTGCTACATAAAACTTGTCTGCTCTGGAAACCACTTGTCCCACGTTCTTCTTTGAGACAAAATCAGAAACCAGGTGGGAGAAATTTCTATTTCAGATTTTTATTTCCATTTATAATTTTGCCCCCTTGTTTGGTATTACTTTGACGGAATACTGTTGGTATCTGTCTGTGTTGACAGAGATGCAATCAGATACTGACCTAGATGGAGTTAGCTTCTTTATTTTATGTGATTTCAGGTGGACTTTAGTTTCAGTAGTTTTATTGTTGTTGTATTTTCCTTGCTGTACTGTTGTTCCTGCCTTGTCATGCAAACCTTAGGTCCAATAGCATGATAATTATTATTTAGTGTCTCTTAAATGCCATTCTAGCTCATGTTGAGAAGGCGCCTATTACATTTGTCGCTCAATTTGTGTCATGGATTTAGGCAACATCCTGCAGATCGTGTCAGCTCCAGGGCAGCAGATCATCCGGCCCCAGGGATCCATGGTAATGCAAACAATGCCACAAGCTGTTCCTGCCTCCAACGCCTCAGCTACACCTGGAACACCTCACCCTGCCCTGTCAGCAGCCAACCAAGGTGACTCATCCACAGTGAAGATACTGCATTATTATCTCTGAACTGTCTTTTGAAGAGTCTTCTAACAATATATTATTATGATGCTGAAAGTAAATTTTTGTGGATCAGAAAATGTTACCTTGTCTTCACAATTAAATCTCTTTTCCTGTACAGTAGCGTTAAAACTAACATTCACATCAGCACTGCTTCTGTAAACTGATTGATCTATTGACACTGTATTTTTCTTTTTAAGCACTGGGTGTGACTACAAATGCCACTTCAGCTCCCTCCAAGCTCACCACTGCAGCTCATGCTGGTTCTCAGGTCAGTACACTTCTTTCAAGCAGACTCATGATGATGATGATGCCCAGTTTCACCTTTCCACTGCTCTGAAGTCAAAGCATTTTACAGCCTGCAGACTAAACGTTTTAATAAAAATGAATAATTGTGTGTGTGCTATCTCTCATTGTCATGTTCAGGAGTCTTCAGAAGAAAAGACTCAGCAGCTGAAGGAGCGTTTGAGCCGCCTGTTTGAGGCAAATGAGCGACGCTGCAGCCGCAGAGTGCTGTATGGGTCAGACCTGCTGCAGGCGTGCTCTCTGAGCTCAGAGCCTGGTCACTCCGCTCTGACAGCTGGAGGCTGGAGGTGGGTGGGCAGAGAGAGCTGCCTCAGGGCCCAGAGAACCTGCGTGGCCACGGCCTCTACACTGCAGTCCACTCTGCTCTCTGTGGAGGACCGCCTGGAGGCTGCCAACAGCCTTATCAAGAGGTACTTCAGCTCAGTCTGAAAGCCTCCTCCATTCTATGCTGCACTTACAAATACGTCATTCCAAGCAGAATGTTTTTCTGTAGCTTACCAAGCACCTTGGTTGTCTATCTCTTGTACATTAGTGTTGACTACTGTTGTCATCTTTTAGGCTGGTGTGTGTGGTGCCTCCAACTGTAGCCCCTCCTCCTCACCTGTATGCAGCCAATCCCCCGGTTCCCTACAGTCTTGAGCAGAAGTCCCTTCGCCGTCAGCTACAGGAGGTCTCTGACCCCCACAGTGCTGACATCCACCACTTGGCGTCCAGGCATCTCTTCCGTTTTCCCGACCTGCAGCTAATGCAGATGGACTCAGGTTAGCTCAGCAACACTAGGACACGACGGCAGCAGAATGAATACTTTAGAAACATGTATGGAGTAACTACAAATTAAGTATCTAATAATTAATATGTGTAAAAAAACAAAACACTGCACAGGTTGAGTTGATTTATCCCACATTTTGCTTAGTGTACCTTTCTCCAGACAGAGAAGAATATACACAACCATCTCCTGGACACAGATCTGCAGTGACACCTGTACACCAGATTTAAACATAGTTTAAAAGAAACAGTGCAGACATCATCTGTCTGTGCTTCAGGGCAGTTTAAGGGAAAAACACAAAGCACAAGTGGGGTAATAGGGTAAATAGGCATTTTTTTCTATACTCTAATGTAAATATTGTACAAACCACTGGAATTACAATGACTAATTCACATGTTCATTTGCTCACATTATACTTTTTATCTACAATGATTGTCTTAACTCCCATTAACTGGAAAACATAGTTACTGTTACTATAAAACTAGGAGGACACCTTTTGATCTCTTCTTTTTTTTTTTATAGGTAAACTGGAGGCTCTTGCCATCCTGCTGCAGAAGCTCAGGTCAGACAGCCGCCGTGTCCTCATCTTTACTCAGATGGCGAAGATGCTTGACATCCTGGAGGCCTTCCTCGATCACAGGCAGCTCACCTATGTGCGGATTGATGAGAGCTTCAGTCCTGAAGAACGACAGGTAAGGTCACCACCTTAAATCTGTTCCAGTGAACCGCAGTTACAACAAGCTTAGTAAGTGATATTAAGTCAGTGTTGCCAACATTAAAGATGTGACACTGGAAATAATATGTAAAATCAGAGCAATAACTGGTGTGCTAGGGAGCCATGGAGGCACGTATGAAAGTTGACCAGTGGGCAAGCAGATGCCATGAAGGGCCAGAGTGTATTTTCTTTCCTCCTCATGATTCGAGAGCATTCTACTGTTTATCCTTTGTCTGGCATATGTGCAGGTCAAGTGTTTGCACCAATAGTCATATGACAGCAGAGTTATATAAGACCCAGGAATGACTCACATGTTCCGCAGATCAGTTACAGCCCTGTTGTATAAAGGGCCCTGTCATACTTCAGATGGATTTTTCTGTCTTCAGTCAGCATTAAACTTTTAAACAAGAAAAGCTGCTGTCAGACATGGACAGGTACATTCACCTGCACTGAGTTCTGACTCAACAAGGGGACAGACCGTGTTGCTCTCTTCCCTCCCCGTTGGAGTCTGTTCCTTCCAGGGCCTTAATGCAGACGTTAGTGAAGATCACAGTCAGGTTCGTGGGTTTAAGCCTTTTCTATTTGCTGCTGCACACTTTCTCCAAGTGTGAAATGTTGCTACTCTGCCTGAACGGCCGTAATGGAATCTTGAATGCTCCTGTACTGGTTTTATCTAACCTGTGGTTTGTTATGTAATGTCTCTTTTCTGGGTCAGTTAATTAGGCCTGATGTTGCTGTAAGAAAATAAAGATGCAGGCAACTAATTGGCCACAGCAGTCACATCAAAATGGATAATAAAGATAAGATGAAACTTTAATGACCCTGTGGGGAATTTAAATAAATAAGGATGGGGATAATACTGTACTGTTGTAAACCACTGAGATAAGCAAAGAAAGTATTTGCAATAAGTGAAATTTTAAAAGAAAAAGTGTCAACGGCTTCTTTTTTAGCCTTTGTCCCAGTTTGTTCATGTGCTTTGGTTTGTGTCCCTGCAGGAGAATATGAAGAAGTTTAACCGGAACAGGAAGGTGTTCTGCAGCATCCTGACCAACCGCTGCTGCTCTGCTGTTGGGACGGTGTTCGACGCAGACACCATCATCTTCTATGACACAGACCTCAATCCCAGCATGGACGCCCGCACCCAGGAGTTCTGTGACAAGATAGGACGTTCCAAGGATATACACATATACAGGTGATACTATCAATACAGGGACATCCATTTTGGCTCGTCTTTATTTTTGTGTTCCTTAACGCATCACAAGTAAAACTCAGATGTAACTTAAACGTTGATATTGAGGGATCAGTGCTGCTCTTACTTACTTTTTGCGCGTTGCTCAGGTTGGAGAGTGGGAATTCCATTGAAGAAAAGCTGCTGAAGAATGGAACCAAGGACCTGATCAGAGAGGTAGCTGCCCAGGGCACCGACTACACCTTGGCTTTCCTCACACAGGTAACAGGAACTCACTCACTGTGGCTTTGTCCTGGAGTTCAGACCCCTTTATTCTTTTTAATCACCTAAAGATATATGTAAAACTATAAAAACCTTAAGTGCACAAATCAGTGAAGTTGTAACTTTCTCCTTCTGTGGACCTTTTACTATAATTAAATTCAGCCTAGAACGTCTAGTAACTGAGCTGATACTCTGTTTCCAGCGGACAATCCAGGATCTGTTTGAGGTGGAGGCAGGCTCAGGGGAGAAGGTGGAGGAGTTTGTGGTTCTTCACCAGGAGCCTTCGGCCTCTGAAGCCATCTCTCCCAGAGTAGCCAGACCCTACATCCAGGCTCTCCACAGCATAAACCTGGATGCCCAGGAGGAAGAGCAGCAGCAGCAGGAGAGGCAGGAGGAGGAGGAGTTAGCTGGCAAAGAGTCAACAGAGGAAGATCAGGAGTCGGAGAGCCAAGCTAACGAAGAGCCTGCTCAGAGAGAGGAGCTGAACGCGGTCATGGAACAGGTAGCTCTACTTTCGGGGGAGCAGAAAAGAGCGCGTGCAGGAAATCGTGGGGGAGAGAGGAATTGGAACAAAATTAGATACTTTTGTGTCTTGCTGATTTAATGTTTGTGTTTATTTATCCTTCAAACAGCTCACACCAATTGAAAGGTATGCTTTGCATTACCTGGAGTACCTCCACATCAGTGATGACGAAACTGTTCTCAAGGTAACTTCAACTACAAAATCATTTCAATAATATATATATATATATATAGATTAGAGGTATGTATTTCCAAATTTACTGTAGTATAGAATTGAAAACCAGTCCATTAATCAACTACCTCATTGCTTCTGCATCGTGTTGCTGCTCTGCTGTTTCATTCTACTGTTTGTCCTGATGAATTTGATTCATTGACACATGTTTTGTGTTTATTTTTATCAGGAGCGGTTGGAGTGCTCGAAGAGAGGCTGGGAGCTGCAGCAGCTGCAGAAGCTGAAGGAGGAGGAGGAGGAGCGGCAGATAATGGAGGGTGATGAAGATCTCTTCACCTACACCAGAGAGGATGCCTACAACATGGTGGGTGGCCGCTAATCAACCAAGAAGTGGTGTGTGGACTGTGTAGCTCTGTTGTTGACATGAACCTTTTCTCTGCGTTTCAACAGGAGTATGTATTCGACGCAGAGGACGGCCACACAGAAATCATGCCGGTAAGACACCGAATGTGATGGATATCATCAGGAATGTCGGATCTTGACCTCATCTGTACATTTTTACACAAATCCTTGTGTTATCTGAGGGATTGTGATTTTTATCTTCCTTGTTCTCCTCCTAATTATATTTCTTTGTTTTGAGGCACATCATAGTTCTGCTCTATCTTCTGGCTATATGCTGACTTTATGATTTTCCGACGCAGCTTTGGACTCCGCCCACACCACCACAGGATGACAACGACATTTACATCGACTCTGTGATGATGCTGATGTATGACACCACACCCATGCCGGAGTCCAAGCTGCCTCCCGTCTACATCCGCAAGGAGCACAAGAGACTCAAGATGGACCCGTCAGGTGAGAGGAGATGTGTCATTAAGGTCTTCATTCACTCGTTTGTACGACAATATGTCAGTCCTTCACTTGTCGTGATTACATATATAGTTACATATACATTTACAATTACATAATCTACAATTTTATTTAGCAGACGCTTTTATCCAAAGCGACATATATTGATATACCAATGGAACAGCCATCAGGGGCAATTAGGGGTTCAGTATCTTGCCCAAGGACACTTCGACACATAGGTTGCAGGAGCCAGGGATTGAACCACCAACCTTCTGACTGGTTGACAACTGCTCTACCTCCTGAGCTATAGCCGCTATAGCCACATATACATTTACATATATTTATTTTCGTTTTAAACAGCTGTTTTTTCTGCTTTCAGACACGGAATCGTGGTTTAAGTTCTGGAGTAAATGTTTGAGTCAACTCTTTTAAAAATAGATGCAAGCCGAAGTGCCTTTGCATGTTTGTTTGCTTTCTCTGTCCTGACTCGAGTGTGTTTGTTCAGCAGCAGCCAGAAAGAAGAAGAAGGGCCACGGAGAGACGGTCATTCCTCCACGCTCCCTGTTCGAAAAGGCCAGCATGTTGAAAGTTCGCCGCGAGGGCAAGGACCAGAAAAAGAACTTTTCCCTCAAGCAGCAGGCGCCCTTTGCCAAGCCCCTCCCCTCGCTGGTTAAACCTGCCATGGAGGCGGGCCAGGACAACCCAGAGTGGCTCATCAGTGAGGACTGGGCTCTGCTTCAGGTACTGGCTCCACTAGCTGCCTCCATGATGGTCTTTCTGTGCACACAGTGGAAATAAGAATGAAACAGGATCTATGTACATTCAATATCCAACTCTCCTTGCTGTGTGTGTGACAGGCTGTAAAGCAGCTGCTGGAGCTGCCTCTGAACCTGACCATCGTGTCTCCTGCCCACACTCCTAACTGGGATCTGGTGAGCGACGTAGTGAACTCCTGCAGCCGCATCTACCGCTCGCCCAAACAGTGTCGCAACCGCTACGAGAATGTCATCATTCCCAGAGAGGAGGGCAAGGTGACCGACAGAGCCACTCTACTTTGCCTTAAAACTGGCTACCTCACTTTGTACTTGTTTCTCTAAATCATGTCTAACTGTTTTTCAGTTGGTGTATGAGGCAAACCCCAAGAAGAAAACCAAGAGCATATACAAGGTACCGCATTCTGGTCTTTATCTTTGATTGATGTTTCTTTGCTCTTGACCTCTTGGCCTGACTTTAGTTCTGTTTCTTTGCTTCATGTGTATGTCCACGCTCAGTCTAAGAACAGCCGACCTCTAAGGACCTGTCAGATCTACACACAGGACGATAACGCCACACACATTCAGCTCTACAACAGCCGCTTTGAACTGATGAAGATCATCGCCAGCAAGAGGAGCCCACCCATCAAACCACTGTAAGTCCTGATGAATATCACAGAATGAGCCATATAAAGGAGCGAATACTGGGAAAAACTCAATTGAAAGAAAACATGTAGTGCACGATTGAGTATGACGTGATCGTTGGTTGATCTTGAAATTTTACATGAATCATTGTTGAGTTATTTCAAGGCAGTTACACGTACCAAAGATTGAAGCAGTCCACTTTCTACTCCTTCCAGACTCGGCATGAATCCGTTCCAGAAGAATCCTAAACATGCCTCGGTCTTGGCGGAAAGGTGCGTTCATTGTTGCCATTGTCGAACTATTGACGTCTAAAACCTTGAAATGAAAGAAGTATAACATCTGTTTTCATTCTCTTCAGTGGGATCAGCTACGACAAGCCCCTCCCTCCCATTCAGGTGGCATCTCAACGGGCTGAAAGGATTGCCAAGGAGAAAAAGGTGATTGTCTGCAGTGTGTGTGTTTCAGGTCTTATTTCAACAAATGAAGACAGTGTTGGGTTTGACAGTGAGCACAGCTCATCAGAGAAATGAGCCTTTGTAGTGTGCACTTACACAGCTGAACCATAGACTGTATAAAATATGGACGTAGTGTCTGTGACGTCACCCATAGGTTTCTGAAGAGCAAAAATGAAGCAAATCGTAGTGCGTAGCCATCTTGGTAGC
>JBBMOC010000149.1:105443-147902 GCA_037975185.1 Centropyge bicolor
ACACGTGCAAAGGTGGTGTTCATATGTTCAGTGGTTTACAGTGATTGCAGGGGTGACTGAGTGCAAAGCTGCTCTGAGGCAACAAGCTCCAGCCGCCGGTGTCGGCTTACACACGAGCAGGAGGCGGGAGATCACTGTCATTGAGTGATTTCCAAGCAAACAGTGAATCTCACACGGGCCTCGCAGCACATGCAGCGTGTTGTTGGCCTCCTCTCTGTCACACCGCATTGTGAGTGTGAGAAGCCTCGAGGACTTTCCAAGGTGGACGGATTAATTTCTGGGTGTTCGGGAGAAAAGGCTGGATCAGCGCTTCCATATCATATTTCTGCAGCCCACACACACCTCCCACTCTCCCACATCTGACAGGAATCTCTCAGATCGGATGTGACTCACCAGCTCTGGCAGTCGAAGGCTAAATTCTTCTTCTGTTACTCTCTTACGATGACCACTCACATCTTTCCACTGCCGTTATCCCCCCCGCCCCCCCTCCCCCGACCACAATGCACTGCAGCCTCTGATGCGTGTTGTCATCTCGAGGAATACGCTGTTTTACAGGAATTTACATTCTGTCAAAATACGGTTTTGATTATACTCACATTGACGCCATCTGACAGCTGTGGCCGTTTACTTCCCATGAATCTGTGCACATGTTGTGAATTATATCATCCATTGATGGGCATTTTTCTCAGCCTTCACAAGAGACTGACAAAACACACTTCACGTGTTGTTGTGTCTGTGCTGGAGGACGGGGGGGGGGGCTCAGGTGGGGCGAGGAGCGGGCGGCGCTGGAGCTGCTTACAGAGCACTCTCTATCCTCTGAGGAGCCTGTATTCCTGCATCAACGCTTTCCAGGATGCAGCGCCTGCTCCGCTGCTCCTTTGATGGACTGTTCTCCCTCCGTCCCGAGCAGGGCTGTGCACATTCTGACCTTGGTGTCAGCAGAGCCAGACAGAAGCTGCTGAATAGGAGATCTCCCTCCTCCTCAAGGACGATACGGAGACGACGGGCTCCTGTGTTTCTGCTCTATGAACTGTCTTTTTACATTGATATGTGTGACTGATTGTGTCCACTGTTGTAATGTATATGATGTTTGTTCTTGTCAGAGTGTAATGTGAAATGTGATGCTAATAAACAGCACATTTATATTTGTATCCACTCCAGCAGCATCAACTCTGCTGGTCAGACTGAAACATCTCAACAACCACTGGATGGATGGCCTCAAAATTCATGTTCCCCAGAGGATGACTCTTCCTGCTGATCCACCCTGAGGTTGACATCATAGTTCATGAAATACCTCAACGATTATTGGATGTGCTGCCTAAAATTCATCTCACCTTGATCGTTGCTTCACTTTTCATCCAGCGCCACCATCAGGTCAGATCAGGTTCAACCTCTCAGAGCCGCTGGTGTGGCCGCAGGTTCTTTGTCTTGTTTTGATCACAGTGGATAAAATGACTTGACCGTGATGTGACAGAGGTCGATCAGTAACTCATCACCTGACTCTGCAGCTCAATGCTTTAAAGTGTCTTTCAGCCTATTTTTGGTTTTCTGGCTCATTTTGATTCACACTCACAGGCCGATGTTCAACCAGCTGGTGAACCTAGTGAGAGCAGCATCAGGGACAGATGTTTCCTTCTGGGTCTGACTTTGCTGGATGTGTAAATGTTCAACTGTGTGACGACGACTTCACTGTATCATAAAGGACAGCAGCTTGTTTTCATCGTCCCTAAGTGGCCACAAACTCATTGATCGCCGGTTTTATCACCATGATACAGATCTGTATATTTATCATAAGACTATTTCCATTCATATGATTCTGTTTTCTTGCCCCAGAGAAATGATTAAACCCCAACAATCACTGCTTTTAGATGATCTTGAAAGCAGTAGATGTGTGTGTGTGTATATATATATATATATGTGTGTGTGTGTGTGTGTGTGTGTGTGTGTTGTATTTTGGCTTCTTTGTCTCATGTGTGGTACATGATTTAAAAATATATAACTCACTAATCTGACGCCTACAGCTCAGAGTAAACACCTCAGTCGTCCTGCGTCCTGTCGGGGTCGGGGTCCCGGGCGGCTGCAGGTCACAGCTCCGGCAGGTCTGCACATCTCTCCTACTCGAGCGGGGAACTAAACTCTGAATGCTCCTCCTCTGGCTCACAACACAGAGGACAGATGTGACGTCGCACAGTGTCGAGGCTCAGAGACCAACTTCATCGTCTAAAGCCCAAATCACTGATCTCAAGTCCAGACACCAGCGTCTCTCCACAGGCAAAGCTGGGTCCTCCACTTGATACAAGCAGCCGCATGATTAAAGTCTAACATTTACTTGGCTGACACCAGAGCAATTGAGGAAAAATGGAGACGGGGAGTGATTGACAGGGATTTTATTCTGCGTGTCTCCGCGGCGTGTCGGAGTGTCGAGCTTCCTGGTTTGGGCTGCGCTGCTGAAAAGCCCTTCCCTCAGGGCGTCTTACTCAGCCTGCACACAGTCGCTGCCACTACCTTGTGATCTCACTGCAAACAGCACATGAACGATCACTGTGGAAAACACACACACACATGCACACAGAGAGAGAGAGAAAGAGAGAGAGAGCGAGTGTAACAGAGATTACTTCAATCACACTATCTGCCATTGTACTCTATTCTTATCTCGCTGCTGTTATCAGCTCCCTCTAGACCAAAAGCTCTGTTGACATTTCACCTCATTTCTGGTGTAAAATCCTTCCAGGGCCCTATTATCGTTATCAAATGCCTTGTTTTAATTCCACTAGTCTCTGTTCCAGTAAAGAACTCCTGCACCTGCATATTTTCAGTCTGCCCCCTGGGATCATTTAAAGTCGCTGCTCTGTTTATAGAACATCACAGTCTCATCACAGGCATGCGTACACCTGCTCTGTTCCCGCTCGCCGACAGCCTCGCTCATGAATTAGGGGAACCTTATCAACCACTTACCAGTCTGTGTGTTGACACTGGCTTTGATGATAGATCCTTGCGTCATCCGACTCAAAAGCGCGTACGCTTATCTTTCCACCATCCACCCACAGAATAGCAATAAAGCCACCGTGTCCGTGTGAGGAATGCTTCCATTTTCACGGCCTGTAAGATGCATGTGCATGTGATTGTGAGTTGCTGCAATGTGCTGACTGTGTTGGGAGCTGTGCGTTGAGCCACCCCCTGCACAGCTCCCCTAAAGCAACCCATCCCCCACCTGAGACATTTCTGCTCTCTATGTGTGACTACATTACGCCGGCTTCCTCTCCCCCACTGAGTGAGCGCTCGGAGCCGGTCCCTGGGGTGGGTGTCGGCGTGGAAAGCCGGCCTTTTTCCCTGTCCATGGGATGTTATTGATGAGGTGAGGTAATGGATCTCCCCGCTGTGCTCACAGGGACACTGAGGATAAATCAGACAGTGGGTAAGACCCAACCAGCCATTCCACCTCTCTCCAGACTCAACTGCCATTTCATTAGCTTTATTTATGGGGGTTCTGCACTCTTCTGAACCCCCCCCCCTCCCCTTCCCATCCTCCCACTGAAAATGCTGCTATTCTTCTTCTTCCTCCCTTATATAGTGCTATGGCAACACATCCCCATCCTTCTTTCCTCCCTTTTTTCCTGGAAAACATAGCATTCTCCCTCCCACACATCTTCCTGGGAACTCCCCCCCCGCTGAAATCAAGTGAATGTGGAAGTGTAGATGTGAGAACCTGCAGCCCGCTATCATGCGCCGAACAAAGGCCTGGATAGATAATGCTGTGCTCTGAAGTGGTGAGGGACCGGGCACCGGCCGGGCTTTCAACATTAGATGCAGCAGTGCAAGTCCATCCAGCTCAGCACTTCCTGCAGAGCCGTATTTGAGTTGGCTGAGCAGCAGCAATTCACCTCTGGGTTTATGGCTCAGCCACTTAGAGAGAAAATTGCAGCCAAAACCGGCTTTGTCCTTGAGGGAAGAGACAGGAATTCCTTCTGTGTCCTCGCTGGGAAGGACTAACAGAGCTCTTATTTTCACCACAGGATTAAACCTCCATTATTGAGGGACAGTTTGAAAAAAGGTGAACAAGCCGTCACTTCCACATCCACGAGTCCCTTCAGCTCTGTCATCACTGTGTGCTTCTCATCTGCCGAAGGTTTATCACACGACTCAGAATAACATCCTGGAGAAAGCCCACAACTCTGTGACCTGATTTCATCTGCGAACGGCTTCAGTGTTATCGCTGCTGGTACCGAGCGGAGACGATCAGAGAGTGACGAGCTGTTTAATATTCCTGAAAAGCCCTCTCAATGTGTGTGAATGTTGATGCACATGCGTTCTATATGCTGTATCACGTCTCTGTATCTCATTTATTGGAAGGAGGGAGACCTGGATTAGACATGAAAGGCAGTGAATCATACCCTCCTCACATGCTTTTCCCATTAGAATGAGGCAGGAATGGGGGTTTTGTTCGTTTCACGGTGAACACTGATGTCATGACAGTCATGCTCCAGCATGTCCATACAAGGTCCACTCTAGTTTACCCTGCATGAATCCATGCAACCTAACAGATGGTTGACTGAGCTAAGCTCCAGCGATGCTGTGCCACTGCCAGTTTCATTACAGGGGTTCGCTTGGACTCGAGACAAGTGTGAATATGTCTGTCACACCCACTGCAGCCGGAGACACCGAGCACGCCCACGCACAGTTTGCTTCATACAACGGTGTGTGATGTGTTCATTGATTATGTTGGTGCAATGCAAATGTCAATACAAATGATCAAATAATCGATTGTTAGTGGTGTGTGGCCATTGAACTGGTGTGAAGGTCAAATGAAAAAGACAACAAAAAGCTGCATTCAAACTAAAATCAACGATCGTAAGGATGAAAGAATCTGTGGTGTGAAAAGACAGAGAACATCATGGGTGAGGTTGGAAAGATTCGTATTGTGTCTCCACAGAAACATTTAGTCTACATATGATCTTGATAAAGGGAAGGAAAGGAAAAAATGAGAGAAAAGCGTGTGCTGGCGCTCGGCCAGGTGTGGACAGACTCAGGAAGTTAAGCCGGAATTCCAACAATGCAGGCAGTCGTTAGGCTCTTCAGTGAGATGCTGCCATTTTCGCTCTGCCTCTGCTCGGAGAGGAGGAGGAGGAGGCGGTTAGGTGAAGTCTTGTGGCTGTGAATAAATTTCAGGCCTGACTTTGCATTGTAAACCCAGACTGGTTTGTGAATGATAAGAGGAAAATAGTGTCATGATTAGGCTGATAAAAAAAGCAGGCTCTCTGTCTCTCCTTCTGTCTCTGATATCCACAGAGAAAGATCGTTTTCCCAGGCTGTTTGATTCGAGCCCAGTCGTGACAATAATAAATGCCAGCGATGGCAGAATGAATTATGTCTCAGCTAAAAATGTACATCATTGCCAAAGGAAGAACCTGGCATGTAATTATACCAGTGTTATAAATAGCAACATGTGCCACATAGTATCCATCACCCTCGTCCAAAAATCACTTCATAAATGGAAATTTGAATTTAGATATTTAAAGTGTACGATTCTGTGATTCTGATTCAAATGTGCTTGAGTCCAATTAGTTGAACTCAACCGGCCTTAAGTGCAAACCCATAAGACAATAGAAAACCAAGAATGGCAGCGTGTGATAATATGTTTCTAATCAGCCCCAGTTTTCAAAGATGGCACCAGCAAAAGAGTATTTGAATGTGTAATCAAAGCTGATCAGTCACAAAGGGGAGCTCCATTAATCTGCGAGACTCCGGATGGCAGCTCGTCTTTTAACAGCGTTGTTTTGATGAGGATTTTCCCTCCAGCCTCTTCTCTCTCTTCTGAAGGATTTTCTGTTGTTCGTCTTTTATTTCGGAGCCGTAATGACTGTCTGCAGTGCATCTATCAACTGACAGCCTTTGAAATCTCCCCAGTCTGCCGAGCTGACGCAGTCGCTCTCGCTGGCGCCTTTCATGTGGGCTCTGGATCTATTGAAACCATCCAGTTCTTTTTAATAACTCGTCGAAGAGTTACCTCAGGTGTTTCCCCCGAAGTGGGCTGCACATTTATTTTTGCGAGCATGGACAGTGTTCACATATGAAGTATTTACTGGTTTTGAGATCTGGAGAAGGTTCATCTGGCTCTTTGGGTTTGGTCTGAAGCTCTGTTCGACTCCATGGGGGATCTGGCTGCAGATGAAACACAGCTGTTGACATCAAAACTGGCAACTGAGAAACATTTGTGCTTTATCAGTGAGCTGACAAATTGGGCATCGCGGCGATGGGGGATAGATTATCCTGACGTGCGCCCGCGTCCAGAGAGCCCAGCTGAAGTAAACACTTCTCCTTCCTGCTCTGAGATGGTGGTTGCACTGATGGTTAGAGGGGGTCTCGAGCAGAAAGAAAAACACGGCGAAGAAAAACAATCCCATCTGACATCACAGGGAAAGCTGCCGCTGAAAATTTAGGTCAGGATATAGCCTGCCTGAAGTGTGCCAGAGAGTTTTATGGCAAAGTCTTGCTGCCAACAAGTCCGAGCAGAATGACATAACACAAAATTATACAACATAAAATGAAGGGAAGCTAATTACCTTAGCCTGTCAGAAGCAGCATTACACTGCAGCAGGTCTCTTTCTTTAATGATGGACTTCTCTGTGGCTGGAGGAGCCGCAGTACGGGCGGCGGTTTTAGAAGCGGAGGGAGAGGTTTCAGATCATTTAGAGGCCACCGGCTTCAGCAGAGTCATCAAGCATGCACACAGCATGGCGTGTTGTGATCTCCCAAACACTATCCTTCAATGTGAAGTCACTGTATTCACAGCTTGTACTTCTCCACGGGCATCAAGCAGCACAGATGTAGACTTCCTGGAGTGTCAGCGCTGGAAGTGACCCCTCTCTGGAACCTCTGACATCAGACCGGAGCTGGGGGGCCGAATACAGACGGGCTTGTTCCTGACAGCCTCACGGCTGCAGAGTCGGAGACAATACAGGTTATTGATGATATTAGAATGTGCCAACAGTATTTTAGAGCAGCAAGGACCTAGTGCTCATAGATAGATAGAACATACTGGACATACATAGATGTTGTAAAGATAAAAAATAAAAATAAAATGAGTGCAGTTTTTTAGTATTGTCACATCTTACACTTGCATGAATATGAACATGTTACATGAACGTGTTTGTATGAGAAGTGCAGGTTTGCGCATGTTTAATAATGTGCAGCAGATAAAGCCTGCGAACTGTGGAAAACACCTCTTGCCCTGTGTATTTAGTGTTTTGCTATCTAACTCTGACTCTTCGTGTGTGTATGTGTGTGTGTGTTTGTTGTGGGCTGACTGAAGTGCCTGAGTAAAGGGGCGGGGCCAGCGAGCCTGCGGACCTATCGGGGCAGAGAGAGGCGGTTCAGCCCGCTGTGGTCTGAGCAGCGGCGGATCAGGGACTGACTGGAGCTGGACCACAGACACGACGTTAGCTCGGCACCGCCAGCGGAACAAATGAAAACCAAACCCGCTCTTTCATTTGGATTAATTCAGGGGACAGAAGCCGAATCGAAGCGAGGAGCTCAGTGAGAGAAAGTGGACCGAGCGAGGCGGATTTAGAGCCCGGCTGCTGGACGGAAACCCCGCCGGATGGTCTGTGTCGCCCCGCTAAGGTTAGTTAGCCTCCATCGCTGTGTGTCCGCTGGTTTGGGGGGGAGGGAGGGGGGGGTCTGTTCTGTTGTTGGGCTCCGGCTATTCTTTGGAGCACAAACATACAGAGCAGCATTGACCTTTTCGAGGCTACAGCCGCTCGGTTCATCCATTTCATTTTGAAATCTAATGTGAGAGAGAAGCTCAACTGGCTGGTTGCTCACATCACCACCGTGCTGCTAGTCGGTTGGTTATCGGCAGCTAGTTAATTATTTTATAAATCAGGAACACGTGCTACATGGCTAGGCTAGGCTAACTGCTCGCTAACGGCGCTAGCTGCCTAAGCTAGCTGTCAGAGCTGCGGAGAAGCTAACAGCAATTTAATGAGCTGAATTAATCCTACGTTGATGTTCTCTGTATAAACACTTTATTAACCACACGACAATACTAATACACACTATTTCTAAATAATGTCAACTTTCCTCTATGTGTCAATAACGTATATTGTGATGTCCGGCTAAGTTCATTAGCATGCTAACTCGGCTAGCAGCAGAAGCGCCCGTTTTGTAAACAAAAGGTTTTCCATGAAGTTGACTTCCTGTTCTTAGGTGATCGATAATCTATCATTAGCCGGTGACACATTGATTTATTGTCAGATGGGTGGTAGACAATGATTTGCTCTGTTTTGTCTAATCAGCCTGATCTGAAGTCGCTGACACAAGTCAATGGAAACGTGAGGTGAGCTAGCTTTAACGGTCGGTTGCTCTTCTAACAGAATATTAGCGTTTGAGTTTGACATGTTATTGTTGATGTGATTCTAACATTTGAACTCTCATTTGTGTAACATTAGTTTGTTTTGCCAGGTGATCGTTTCCCACCTGTAAACAAGCCTTATTGTTAAACGGTCTCATCACAAACGGAAAATAACGTTGTCAAACTTTTAGGAGCTGAACTATCTTCACAGACATGTTGATGGCATTTTCATAGAGCAGTCAAACCCTTCTGTGAAATGCCAAAGGGCACAATACGATTTCCCCAAATGAGCTGATCATCTCTGTAAACAGACTATTGCTGTGTTTTGTTGTGGAAAGAAGCGGATGTGTGTTTTTGTCAGCTGCTCAATCTCTTCAACCACTTCCACGTTCAGCAATCAGAGACTTTCCACTTTTTAGTGAACAGTTTGAGAGCTCATCTTTGCTTCATGATCGCTGCCTCAGGACATGAAGATGAGTGGATTTAAATTGGGGCACATCCAAATGTTTGAAGTGCTTTGTCGTGAATATAAACTTGTGCTAAACTATTTTTAGATTTGTACTAACATCCACGGGTTTGAACGTCGGTACTCCAAAATACTGAACAGCACAGTTTTTATGTTTTGTGTTTCTGCTGCTGAGAAACAACACTATTGTGTAATAATTTGAATAGGTACAACTCTTTTATCTCTATATAACCTGGCTTATCCAACCTCTGTTAAATCAGAATCACATTAGTGGCCAATATGCTACAGATATCCGTCAAAGGGTGTGTCAGTAATATTTAAGGCTTAGGTCGTGTGCAGTTACATCAGTGGCCTTTTTGTTGTGGTGTTAATGTAATTTTTTTGTGGAGGAACTTTTGGAGTTGAAGATGTGACATCTACTGTGGAGTTAAATTCCTTTTCCTCCTCATATTGACCAAACAGTAATTGGTTTTCAATCAGTCAAACAAAACATGACATATGCACACACTTTGTTGGAAATGCTGTCCAACTTGTTGTTGATGGGTTTCTTTACTTGCGATGTGAGGCATGAGATTATCTGCATAGGTAAATATCATGAGTGATAAGTGATCTCTTTTTTCTTTGTGCCTTTGGAGCACTGTTCTTTTCGATTATATAACCCAGAGTTTCCCCCAGGAAATGGTTTAGCCGAGGTGGTAAGCCATGATCTTAACGTGTTGCATCTGCTGATCCACTTATTGGTTGGTGACCTATAAACAGCAGCCACTCACATTAAATATATAGCATTTGCTGTTTGCAGTGGCACCTGTGCTCGTTTCCCCTAAAGGTTAATGTTTTATTTCACATATGTATCAGATTTTATTATGTCAGCAGTAGAGCTGCAACCAATGATTATTTTCATTATCAGGTAATCTGCTGATTATTTTCATGATTAATCAGTTGTTTCGTCTTTAATGTCCAAAAATGTTTATCACAATCTTCTGAATCCCAGAGTAACATCTTCAAATTGCAAACAGTCCAAAACCCAAACCTTTCATTTCCTATAATAAATGACAAAGAAAGGGAGGTGGAACCAGCAAATGATATTTTGATGTGAAAAATGACTGAAATGATTAATTGATTCTCAAAAGAGTTGACTCACGGTCCTGTGGGCTGCCTGTGGCCACGAGGGCGGACCTTCCCCGCCCCTGGTTTAGTTGGTGCTTCATTAAGTTTTCAGGTGTTATGCTCAGTCATAGCGCCTGGAGACAGTTGGTGTGTCTCAAAAGAAAGTCTACAAACAAAGTCTGCACATAATCCATAATGGTACAGTGTGAGCTTTGCAGCTGGATTGTGAAGAGTTAAACGAGAGTGAGGAGATATCTCTCCCTTTTCCAAAAGGGTAATGGGGGCAAAGATAATCCCGTGCTCAGTGTGGTGCCTCAGGGAGGCCGTTTCACTGCTAGTTCAATTTCTGCTCGTATTAAGAAACACAACACAGTTATGAAACTGGAAAGGGGAGAGTTCTTGCTCTTTTTTTGTCTGTGAAAGATGAATCCTCACAGTGAAATCTTGTGGGAAGAAAAAGCAGGTTGCATCATCATAAATCACAAAAGAGTTCTATTAAAATTCAAAAGGTTTGTCCTTCAAAGACATAAATGTCATAAACTATCCCTTTTCCAAAGAGCTGGTCCTGTTGGCCGTTTCATGTATGAAGTACTCAGTCATTGTAATTATTAATGTCACAGTCACATAAGAATATTTTAAGTATGATTTTACAGTGCAAGAGTAAAACAAGAGAGAACTGTTATTGATTATTTAGAATGATCAGCACGTAATAAAAAGACCATGATGAAATAAAGAATGTGGCTCAAGTTGTGTTGCTGCTGCAGTTTCACTGGTCTATTGTTGTATTACATAACGATGCCACTTTGAAATGACACGACAGTGACAGATACAAGCTTCTTGGTACACAACAAATCTGAACAGTCTTTATCAGCTTAATGCAACCTGCTCATGTGTATTCCTGATGGAAGCTGGGGCACATCAGAGGACAATAAAAAAAACATTTTCTCCATCAAATATGATCCACTTTCACCAAAATCAGTGACATAGTTGTTGGTGTGTGATGTGGTGCCATAAACTGTTTGACACTGAGATTGTTCTGGTCACCCAGGATACATAATGCAGGAGCAGATGTGGGTGCAGAGTGGGAACGACAGAGGCACAATCCCCCCTTTTAAATGTTTTTATTTTAAGGTAAAATAGCTCATTAATGTTGCTTTAATTCAGCATCTTTCTTAGCCTTGTGATTTCCACAGTTGGTAATAATCCATGTCTGTGTGTTCAGAGGTGAGTTTCTTTAAGCGAGTCCAGTGCTGGTTCTGTTCAGATGGGGCTGTTTCACCAATGAGCATTTCACACTGCATATTGAACTTACATTTATATTTCTGTAATTACGTTCGATGAAACAAAGATTATAGGCTAATGACACAACTTTGGTATGTTGCGGTGTACTTTATGAACCCTTAAGTTAACATGGAGAAACCGAGGAGGGAAATATGAGGCAGTCACCGTGAAACTGCCTCCCAGGCGCGCTCCCTCCTCCCAGCCAGCCTCCCTCTCACTGAATGAGTAACAGCAGCTGTCTAGCATTTCTTGCTCACTAGTGGACTGCACCTGGTAGCTTTCGTGTGTGGAGAATGTTATCCTTGACTCAGTGTGGTAGAATATTATGATCAGGCGCAGCTGGTCTGTCGTAGTGCCTCAAATTACTCATAATCAAAGTGCCATTGAACGGGACACAGTGCCACCTCAGTTCCAGTGGCTGCACCGGGCCTGACGTCGAGCAGTTGTTTTCTGGGATCGCTAAATGGAAAAACTGTGGTTGTGACTTGTAGTTTGAGCAAAGTGCATTCTCATATTGGCCCTTGCATATCCTGTAAGTAGCCATAGGCCTCATGATTGTTAATGTCCTCCCACGTTCATATTTAGGTTGCAGTTGTAAGGATGCGGTCGTCAGTGGGCGGGGGTTGGGCTCCTTCATAGGGGTTAATGGGACCTGGCAGGTCAGACTGATTCTATGTCTGTCAGTCTGTAGAGTTTAAAAGGGCCACAGGATTTATGTGTCCCTCCAGGAATTTGTGATGCTGCTCGCAATAATTAAATTCAACAAAGTCAAATCAGACTCGCCCACACTTTCCGGCTTAAAATCCAATTCAAAACCACCGTAACTAACTAACTTAAGCGAAATGAAATCATCGCTCGACCTCAACAATCCAACATGAATATAACTGTGTAATGATTTTTCTCTCTGAAATCAGTCTTGTGCACCTGCGCTCCTGAGGAGAGTAGCTCTCCCAACAAGCGCCGCCAACTCAATTTTCATCAAACCAAGAAAACAGCAATTGATCTCCAACAATTAGAGTGTTGAACGCAGCTGGTTTAATTTTGTGCTTCACATGTTAACTGAATTTAAAACCTCTGCAAGTTGAAAATTGCTTAACACATTTTTTTTTCAAAAGCCTTATTTTTAACGCGCTTAAACAATAACGTAACTTCCAATAGCATCAAGTTGCGAAGTTATTGAAACAGTAGAGATTGTCTGATTTGATTCAATTTTAGTGCTGAATGCACTTTGCGTCAAGAAATGAAACCAGCATTAGAGATTTGTTTTTCTCAGAGATTGTAGTGTGTTATGAACATGTAGAGAACACCAGCTGTTCTAAAACTTTAGATGATTATTTATTATCTTACAGGAAATGTATTACAAGGTTGTCTGTGAGTTCTGTCAGCGTTCGAATGATTTTCCCTGTGGTATGGTTTTAATCAATGTTTAGACCGCCGTTTGCCTTCTGTGTGGATGACCTGCCACCCTGTTATCAAGCTGCACTTACAGTATAATTTTGTGATTGAGAGACTGCACTGATACCTGATGCTGTGCCAACTCATGTGGCAATAACCGTGTGAACCTGCTGCCAACTAACTGATGACACAGATACCAAGTTGAGATTAGTTTCTCGTTTGCCCTTTCTCTTCTTTTTGGGCGGGTCAGGTTGTCTGTCATGAATAATAATTCTAATTTGTGTTAATGTTTGATATTTCTAGTGTTGAGTGAGTCAGACAAGAAAAGCCTCTTTCATCATTTACTTTTTTTTTTTGTTAATTGGCTTCAGTTGAATTTGATCATCTTTTAGTTACTTATTCAGAGCTATTGCGTAATAAGCCCAAATACTGTTAGCTAGCTGAAATACTTTGTCTCCCTGTTGCCCTCTCGGAGATCATCTTTGACTTTTAATTTACTTTTCCTTTGGTTTTCATTGATCAAACAAAGAAAGTAATTGGTTTGATATAATAAGACGTCCTCAAACAAATGGGCCATCAAAATGACTTCCTTGCAGCTCGTGTGTGTTGACTTGTAAATCCATCAGGCCGTTATTTAAAGGCCTCATATAATATCCCTTTGATTGCATGTTATTATTTTGTGCATTATTAGAAATTAATTAAAAGTTAGTCATTTATTATTCATAAGGCTCTCTGTTTTGATCTCCCTGGCTACGAAATGGAGTCGCTATTAAAACCAGTCACCCATATTTAAGCGTACTAAAGAGAGGCAGACAGCGGATTAGCAGAGATTAGAAATGACTCTGTGGTAAGTTATTCACTTGACTCTGTTACGCAACACAGATGACAGGACATTACTCTTGTTTGTGTGAAGGCTACAGCTGTGGGTAGTGTTATATTTATCTCTCTGATTAGCCTAACATTTCTACTAGGAATGTGTGTTACGGCATAGTTTGTTTTTTTTCACATTCTGGAAAGCATATTGGTGAGTGCAGCCAAGGGCACACACCTCAGAGTTGATGATCTTACAGTGGAAATACGAGCGACATGTATCGGTGAAAGGTATGAAGGCCTAAGTGGAGTGTAATTACAGGTTATGGTGAGCTCGTGTGGGTGGATTGAACTCTTGTCTTGACATGTGCGCTGGATCCATGACAGTGCAGTTTAGTCCTCTGAGTGCATCAAAACATCAGGCTGCCGGTGTTACTCTCGTCTCGTCTGTGCTTTGTAATGTTTGGGTATTTTCCCCACTAAGCCTTCCTCTGTCCATAATTCAAAACCTTGTGTATCAAATCGAGGTGGGGTGTTTTGTTTAGTATGTTGTCTCTGTAAATAACACCAGCATGTATGGGCATTAGTGTTTGGCAGTACACACACACACACACACACACACACACTTACACACTGTCCACACACACTCGAAGCCTCTCATGCATAAATGGAAGCTCTGTGAAGCTGCTGTCATGAGGGGCAAACAGAGGCACTCGGGTTGCATGCGGCCATACAGAGGAACATTTCAAAGCTCTTGAATAATTAAGTAGCAGTGAGGAAGTAGGTCAGCTCAGCAGACAAGTGCACTCCTCAGTTTTATTCCCTGCTCCTCAGCATGGAGAGCTGAATGTCAGGTGGGCTTAAAGAACAGAGCCAACAGAGAATAGAGAGGGATTTGTAAGTTGAGACCTCATACATCAAACCGATGCTGTCACATTGTGTCCTGCTGAGCCGACGAGTGTTTGCTGTAGTGCCATCCAAGAGGACCTGTAGAAAGTAAATTTGGGCATCAATAATTAATAAATAATCATTTACAGTGATTATTCCACCTAAGTAACAACAGCGTAAGAGAGTGTGTGTATAGTGTTTTTCTCTGGCAGCCGCTGGGATGAAGAGAGAAAAACAGTGTATGGACACAAGCCCTTTGGCTACGGTTTCAAAATCAAAGAATACATTAATTAATCAGAACGCTCCTATAAGAATGTAGCAGGAGCAGAGCAATGAATATTTTAATTTCTTAACGATTCTCTGTGAAAATCAGGAGGAGGAGGCTGGTAGAATCAGCTGTTTGCAGCTCGCAGCTCTCCAACTTTAATGGCCATAATTCACAAATTCGTTTTGACCACCGAAATCTAATCAGCTCATCCTCAAGTCCAAGTGGACGTTTGTGTCAGATGTAATGAAATTCCATCCAGACGGATATCGAGTTCACGAGAACGGGACGGACATACATACATACATACATACATACATACATACAGACAGACAGACAGACAGACAGACAGACAGACAGCGTGAAGACATAAAGCCTCTGTTCGTGGCTGATGCCAGTTTCCTCCCCTCTCTCTCTCTCTCTCTCTCTCTCTCTCTCTCTCTCTCTCTCTCTCTCTCTCTCTGTTTTTGTGGGGTTTCCTGACTGAAATTAAAATCATATTTTCATCCATCATTTCATGTTTACTCATGTGAGCAGCCTGACTGCTAGCATACAGATGACAGAAACCAGGGTTACCTTGCTAGATAACAGCAGCTAACATTGTTAACTATCATCATTATTTTCCACAGTGACACTAGTAACAACCAAGTTTTCATTTTAAATCACTGTAGCTGCTGCTTAGTTCCTTTACTACCTATTACTGAACCTTTGTGTAGTGAAGAAGCTCCTGATGTCCCTTCTCTTTTTTTGGTGGCTTCATGCGTGATAGGTACAAAACATGTTGGACAAAATTGCGTCTTCTGTGCTGAGCAGGCGTCATTTGAGAGACTAACTTTTCGTCCATGTTTGAAGGTTGGACCGACAGCTCTGATAGCTCACTGGTGTCAGCACACTGATCAGCTCTCGCCTCCTCCGTGTCTGGCAGTTGATATTTCAAATATTAGACTTGCATGTGACACGAGCCTTCAGGCCTCGTCCCTTTCGGCCAATCAAATGCTAGCACAGCATGCCTGCATTTGTTGTCTTAGAGACGTAGCCTCTGGGAAAACACATTCGGCTCATTGTATGACTTCACTCCTAAGATCGTATTGCATATTCAAATGCTGGCAGGGACAATTCTGTCCTCCCTGAATATTGCCACGGCCGTGTCCCTACTGTCTATATGCAAACCTCGACCCTTTGTGTGAATTGCAGAGTGTGAAGGCCTCAGGTCTACGCCGGCCAGCGGGGAGGGTGAGGGGAGAGCCTTATGTAATTTCACACAGTGTGGCCGAGGCGGCCGGCGGCAGGGGAACAGACAGGAAATCCAATAGCTGCTCTGCTGTCCAGCGTGGATACAGCTGGACAATCACATCTGGAGGTGTAGGCCAGCCAATCACTGATCCCGTTCATCTCTTTCCACCGCGTCCTGTCTCTTCCTGTCAGACACATTTACAGCCTGTGTGTTGAGACGGTGCTAATAGTAGATATAATCTGTTATAAAATAGAAATATGATGTGATTTTGTCTTCCCAACATTTTATATATTTATGGCATGAGGACATCTGCTGATAAAGATAGGAATGAAAGATAGAAATTCTTAATCCTTTCTTTGTTAGGTGTCTTTTGGTGTGTTGTTGTTGTAGTGGGAGAATCGAAGAGTAAAGTTTGCTCCACATTATTACTGATGGGCAATAAATCCATGGTCTCCACCCAGAGCCATATATAACTCCTATAGCAGCTTACACGTCCAGTCTCATGTTCTCCTGCAGCCATTTTTAATGCCTTTGGCCGTCAGCCATGATATGAAAGATCACAACACAGATCGTAACACAGTTATTCAAATTATAAAATCATTCTCATTCACCATCAGTCTCATCTGCTGTGTGTTGTGCAGCTCACACTTTCGAGATGGATCCTGCTTTTCATGGTTGCCTTGGTTGGGTGGGTCAGTCAGGTTTGGGCACAAGGAGAGAGATTGTTTATGATCGGGGTAAGAATGTCAGGGTGAGAGACTCAGTCTGTCGTACTGTTAACCTGCTTTGCTCTGTGTCCGACAAAGCAGCTAAAGAAGTGACTCGACTGACGACATGAGCTTTGACTCGAGGGCGTCTCCACTGGTGACTTGACTCAGTGACGGTCAGGGGGCAGCTCACCTCTGGGTTACACTAGCAAAGCTGAAATGAGTGTTAGATCTGTTCATGGAGATTAATCCTTTTAAGTCCCCCATTTTCAACATTTTTAACTTAGAAAAGTGATAAATAAATACTGAGCTAAAAGGTTGAGTTCTGTAATTGCCTTTCCTTGTCTGAGAAGGAAGACGCACTGCACTTTTGAGTCGTGGTGTAATTGATGCTCACATCTTTTAGCAACAGCCTAAAAATGATATCTGAGCAACGCAACATTTTGTTAATGTGCTGTTTATCAGTCAAACAAATGAGGGAGACTACTTTTGACACCTCACTTTGCAGTTGTTTGAATATCAGAATATGGAGTCTCTTTAGTGTAACAGAAATCACATGGCAGGCATCAGACAGAAGCTCAGTGTTTTTCTGTTTCATGGCTTTCAGAGAAATGTTTCACAGTCTGATTCTAAGCCAGATTCTCATGTTTTATTACATATTGTGTAGAAGTGAAATTATCAAGTTATTGGTTATTATCATTTTTTGTTTTTTGAAAAAATTTAATACAGTTGTTATCCTGTACTCTATCCTGTACTATACAGTTCAACAGTGTCATGTCTGATGTTAAAGCTAAATATAATTCATATTAAAGTTGTACCTGCTGCATTTTAACATTGTTGACATCTCAATACTACTTCCATTCTCAGTTTCACAAGCACTTTAGTTGTTTTTCCCTCCTTGCTTGTGGCTGCGAGTGTTTCTTCACTGCTAATCATACCGTCGTTAGCATGATGGGAAGTGTGCCGTTCAGTCAGACTCGAAATGAAAGGTGTGACAGGTTGTGGTTTAGGCGGGTGATTGTACCTCTTTGTGTCAGACAAATTACAGCTGTGCCAAAGTTGACTGGGTGTTCACGCTTTTCTCACAGTCCCTTCACTTGCTGACTGTGTGTTGTGACCGCCGATTTCCTGTCTGAAAGTTGAGCAGATGTAAGGCAAGATCAGCTTTGGGTGTCGGGATGTTCTTTCACTGTTTGGTACTAATAGCGATGCGCTAGCCGCCTGCCCGGAGCTGCACTATATATCAAGCTGGCACACCGGCAATAATTATAACACCTGCTGCCTTTTATAGCCTCTCTCTGTCACCTAACATCTGATTTTACTTCTCTCTTAATAACTCATTCTCCTGCCTGCTGTTTGCCCAGTAATCCTGGAGGACCTTATTAATTTGGATTTAAATATTTTTCTCAGATTCCTCTGACCCTATTGATTAAAAAATGAATTTATGTTCGTCTTCTCTGCTTTGTTTGTGTTAAATGTGCACCCACACTAAAATATCTCACAATGTGGCCTCTGCACTACATTGATCTTGTGTTGTCTTCCCCTCTGTGAATGTCAGTATGACATTGTCTACCAGGAAAAGGGCATTCCGCCGAGTCAGCATTGTTTGGATATTACTGCTTGGCAGCTAAAGGGTGTAGTACTCGGGCTTGGCAGATCTATGAGTGGTTTTCCTGTTGTTGTCCAACTGTTAATTTAAAGATGTTTGCAATCACCTTCCTTTTTTTTCTCCTAGCTGTGACTTCCTTCTCTTTGTTGCGTTTGGATTAATTTAACTCATGCCAAGCTGTTGACCATACACAGGGCAGAGTTTAAAGTTTAAAGAGTTTAAAGAGTGAGACTATCTGAGGAATATCTGGATGGAGTTTTATTAAATCTGACGTAAACGTCCACTCTGACTTGAGGGTGAGCTGATTAGATTTTGGTGATCAAAGGTCACTGTGATCTCTCAGGCCAGAATTCAACTCCATAACTCAGGAGCAGAAGATTGTGACCATATTTCACATTTGCTCAGGTACTAAATTGGTGACACTAATCTAATTGTCCACCTTCAAACTGTGCTGATTGTAGAGCTCTTCTGTGCTGCTGGGTTAAAGATGCATGTGGAGGAGTCACATTGGTTTTACTGAAGTTGAGCTGCAGTTGACTGTCGATGCACCATGTGATGAAGCTCTCTCAGTCCTCTGTGCTCCTCTGTAAAAATAGTCTGTCTCACTGGAACTTATTCACTGGAATCATACATGTCAATGTAGTGATAACTTCCATTTGGCCAAAAATACACTTCTTATTGAATTCCTTCACTTTTCACTCCATTTATTATCTGAATCTGGACAGACATGACCTAGTTGTACAGAAACCAGTCCAGAAAATATTATTGAGTCTCTTAAGAAAAAGACAAATTGTACACATATATTTTGTTTTGATAACAGAAAACTGGATAAGGTCAAATGTAAAAGGCTTGAGTGTTTGTGCTGTGAGGGACCGTGCTCACCACACACATTGACCTTGTTTCTACACACTGACCTTAAAAAACCTCTTGGGGCCCCAGTTCTGAAGCTTCAGCGGATTAATTGTGAGAGCTTTGTTTCCATGTTAAATTTGGGTGGATGGGGAGGGAGGTGAAGTGTTGGATTAGCAACCAACAACTGCAGATGAGTGTTGAAGCCAATGCAGTCGCTCCTCAAGATTTCAAGAAGTCAAAACAGTATTAGTTCCGATACCGCATGATCCTCACCGCCTGCACCGAAAGTAAAGATAAGGGTCATTTGAAAATGCGTGTTTGCATGCGTGCATAGTGTTAGTGAGCAGTTTGGTTTAGAGGCAGAGGGTGAGTGAGTGAAAGGGTAGGCGAGCAAGAGCCTCCTTGTCCAGAACCCTTCGGTAATGAGGCTCCAGGGAGATAAATCCTTATGAGACCTGACAGGGTGCCACATTCCTAGGCTGAGAGTCCTAGCAGCCCCCCTCCCCTGAGCTCGGCTCTGTAGGGTTCTGCTTTATAGACTTCTGATGTTGTTCCCAGACCAAGCCTTATGCCCATTACAGTTCACTCATCTGCCTTTTCACAACAGCTCCGTGCATCTGAATGGAGCCAGCATCTCTTTTGGCTGTCGGAGTAATTGCACAAGTCCCTGCTGACAGCTCAATACCCAAATTAGGTTTTTTTTTCAAAAAATAAAAATGCCGGCATGATATTTTCATGGATATTTATAATTAACAGTATATTATTGCCATGGCTCGGTCCTATCAAGGTCCAAGCCGTGCTATCAAGGCTTTTATCAAAAAATATGTCACAAGCTGTTGAATCCCTTGTCCTCTCTTTAAGAGCTCGACTGTCAAGCTACCGAGTCAGACTAGACAGAGATTTGATTAACTGTTTATGTCAGTAGAATTAGACTGTTGTTTGAAGTCGGCCTCCTGCTCTCCTTGGCAGGCTGGAAGCCGTCTGTGAGCTCTGTGCTAGTATTTCCACAGCCATTCCTAAAATGGAGAGGGAGGGTGGGGAGGGGGTAAGAGGATGAAATATTGGCTCGCACCGCTGAAGGCTGAGGCCCACTCTTCTCTGTGCAGAAGATGAAAGCAAAAGAGGGGGAGAAGGAAAGCACGCTAGAGTGAGAGAGCGAGGTGACTGAGTTCATTCGCAGTGTTGGCAGTGAGCCATCGACTTGCCTGTGGGTGTCTGTAGCAGTGCCAGTGCATGTGTTTAGCCTCTCGTCTGGAAGGCCCCATTCGCCTCAGAGTTTATGTCAAAGCTCTCTCATTGTGTTGGCCCTCTCATCTTGATTCAGGTTTTTTGTCCTCTGCAGATCTTGTGACTGCCTTCAGACTTGTTTTTGTCCTTTTCAGGGGACTCTCTCTGGACTGGACGGCCATCAAAGAGAGGCTTCCAAGGAGGATGGCTTATCTCACTCTCTCTTTGTCTTGCTGGCCTCTTTTTCTGCCCTTTGTTGCACATATTTGCGTGTTATGTCAGTATCATGGGTTTTTCCTCATCTAGTATTTCACAGCAGCGAGGTCTCCCCAAGGACCTGAGCACTTCCCTTTGTGTGGTCTGCCTATCCAGGTCTGTGGGAGCAAAAGATGAGCTCGCACCAGTTTCTTGAAAATATTTGAAGCCACAGTTTTGCTGAGTTGACACAGAGGCAAAGTCTAGTTGGTATGAGACTTTCAGCAGTGTTTTCCTATCTCGTGGCCTCTCTGAGCCTGTGTTTACAGAGCTCCTCTGTTCCTTAAAGCCAGAGCCATGTTCAGCTGTTCGTAATAGAGCCCTTTGCGTAACTGAAATCAAGTGACACTTTGTGCTAGTGACAGTCGAGCAGGAAGGAAGGGCACATAGTGCCTCTCTTTGTACTGCGAAAGAGTCCAAACTAGAGTCAGACAATGGAGACTGGCACACTGACTCTCTACTATAGGTTAGACTCTGCCAACGATGTAGGGACCTTGTGGTGTTATCTGGTCTCAGGTTCATTGTGCTATAAAAAGTGCTTGTTTACTACTGTTGCAGAGGTCGTTACTCAAGCCCTGTTCAGGTTGGGACTTTCAAGAGACTATTATGAGGAACTGCAGCCAACAGCGGCGAGCTGACCTGGCATTAGTGCTACAGGGCTAATATTACACTGTTTATAGACCATCATTGGCTGTGAGTTCGACCCGCGTTTATTTCTTGTTTTCAATGAAAATTGTGACGTTTAGGTCGAGAATTATTTGAGAAGAGCAGGAAACTGCATCATGATCAGCTCCAAGCTGTCAGGAAAGCATACTAATCTGGACTGAGAGATGGCACCATTAATCCAAGGCCACTGAACAGGATCTGTTGATTTAGTACAGTATGTACTTATGTCTCACATAGCATCTCAGCCAGGGCTTCTATTTGGATTGTGTGTTATCGTCAAAATAAGTAAACACCTAAAGTAAACACTTCTCATTTGGATTATAACAAGACCAAGAAAGAAAAATTAGCTTGTAGTGTTTGTTCTATTAGTGATTAATATATTAAATAAGATAGACTGTCTCATAAAATTTCCATGTTTCCTTACATTACTTATTATTGCTATTAATTATGGTTATTGTTTTCATCCATATATTCTTAGTTTTAAAATACAGTTTGAAGTGAACAGTTACATTCAGTGTCAAATCTCATTTGTTGTCGTCTAGGAATAAAATCCATGTGGACTTTTTTTGGGGAGGTCGTCTCTGTGGTGGCGGTTTTCCCGTTCAGTCAAGAAAATTGCAGTGCACCTAGAGCACTTTGCTATCTTGTCAAGATTTCGATCAGTGCCATGTTGAGAGCCCATATTTCTGCCACCGTGCCTCTTGTTGTGAGCCGCTCACACTCCTGAAACATGAGCTATGAGAGAGAGGCATCATTAGTCAGAGGCCCATAGAAATGGCAGGAGTCCTAATTTCTTTGTTGGCAGGAGGGACAGGGACACATGTCATGAGTACTAGTCCACCCACTACTACTATCACAGGAGTGTCTGAGAATGGTGCAATAACAAGCTGACCGCATCTGAACATGGCTGCTATAATAGGATTATTCTTCTCGCTTCTGTGTTTTCACTCATTACCTCTGTGCAGAATAAACATCTCTTCCCTCAGTGTTTACAGAGGGGCATGTGGGGGCGTGCTACAGCTTAGTTTGTGGTTGTCTTTACTATATCATCATTGCTGGTCAATACATGACACACGCGATGTAGATGACACTTCTCTAGTTTGCATAACATCATCTGGAGTTCTGTTGGCAGACTCTCAATGCCTGCATTTCTTCTGTCACTTAGAGCTGAACAGTTAACCGTAATGTATCACTGGATTCACAATATGACTGAGATTGCAGGAGCTGCAAATTTTTTTAGATAAAGGTAAAATGTGTCACAACACACCTTTTATAAAATAAGCATTGTGGTGCTATGGAGATGCCTCAGCCCACAAATCATTTTCTCCAGATGGAAGGGAACATGTTTGGTATGAACCTCAGCAAAAATCACATCATTTTTTTTCCAGTGAAAGTGAAATGCAGAATTTATCCTCACTGACATCATGACTTGTATCACAATTTAATTATTTTTCAAATGAATCATGATGTATTTTTTTGCATATTGTCTGGCTCTGCTGTCATTGAGTTATCTGTGTTGCCTCCAAAGCCCCATTAAACTCAGAGTATTTTTGGTTCACGGACTAGCTGCTTGACTTGGCTGCTCTGCCTGAGTCCTCAGTGTGAGGACAGTGGGCCATTCAGTGAGCAGCAAAGCAGGAGTTCAGTCTAGCAGGTGCAGGGACTCTCACTCGTTTACAAGGAGCAGTGGAGGGGGGAGCAGCTGTAGTAGGGAGGTGATGACATTCTAATATCCGGGGCAGACAGAGACGCACGCTTTCATCTCTCGCTGCTCTGGAGGTGCTCGCCAGAAAAGATCAAATTGTCTCTGAGCTTACGCATATTGCATAATGTTTTTAGCAGGTATGAAAGTGTCCAAGGCAATTCCACTCAGGTTGTTCAGCTACGAAAAAATGTCTCATGGCCCTTTTTTTTCCTCTACAGATTGCTGGCTAAGAGAAACAGCCGATAATGCACGGCATCTACTCTGGAGCCACACCCACTTCCTGCCTGTAGAGGAAGCGGCTGTGCCAGCATGTCCTCTCATCCCCAGTCTGTGCCGTCGGGCCGGAGGACTGTGGACACACGGCACCTGCCAAACCCTGCCAGTCTACCACTGCAGCTGCAACGGGCACACACGGTAAGAGGCCTGGCACACCTGGAGCGCCTGTAAAACCCTGTGAGAGATTTGACTGGAGTTGTAGCCCTGGCTCTGCCTGCTTGGTGGATATTTAGTAAACAGGGCATTACTCTGAACCACCGGAGAGGGCCTGACCCCAGAGGCCCCCACTGGTGTTTTTCCAACAGAAACATCCCCATGTTACAATGTTGTGCACACAGACCTGTTCCCTCATTAGATGTTGAGTTGAAAGTTCATGTTGTCATCGTGGAGTCACATTAAGGTCTGCCCCATTATTTCCACCCGCATATCCTAATTATCTAGATTATGTTCTTCTGCATATCAGGGGCAAAGCTGTCTGTGGTTCAAAGAAGAGGCCTCTGGCTGATGTAGAAGTTCATTCAGTGACCTCCAGTGTTTTCAAGGCTTTTTTTTTGTTCTCGTATGGTGGGAAAATCGAAGGCTTACCCCCCAGGATCCCCACAGCTGCACCTGTAGTTAATCCTACCGCTCCCCCTTATCACATTCAGGAGGAGATGAGAGTTGACAGACTATGTCCCACAATCCCTGATGGGCAGAGGCACAAGTTTACAGTAGCTGCATGGGTTACCCCACTTGTGTGAGGAACAAATGGAAGGAGAGGGAGAAATGAGAGCAGGAGAGAACAGGACTGGATATTACAGAAGAAACAAGGCAGGGGATGGGAATGTAAACATTTAATGTTAATGAAGCCTTTGCATCAATCTCATGGAGATCAAGGATAAATGCAGGATATCTTGTTCCACACTGACAACTTGTTGTGCTTTGTGTTCCAGGAAGTGGGACTGGTGGACTACCACTCTCATCATGCCAGGGACTACAGCTCCCACCTGGCCCAGCCGCATCGCCGTCGGCCCTCCTTACTTTCAGAGTTTCAGCCGGGGAATGAGAGGTAGGTGCATCATGCTCATGATGGTAGCGTGTTTAGATATAGGGTACTGTTATGTCGTATCATTTATTGATGTAATACTATTTACAGTGTAAATTTAGCATCAGAGTATATAAAAGAAAAACATCTTAAGTTGCACAAAAATTAAATACATGAAAATATTCCAACCTAATATACCGTTATCTATAAGCTGCATTATAATACTATCAGCCTTGTTCTCCATCCTCCTCTGCTGAGGACTGTAGGTATTTTCTGTCTCATAAATGTTTTCAGACACTCGATGCATATTGTGCTGTTGTTATATTCACATGAAAATGGTAGCATTGCCCCTTTAATGTATTTGTCCTTGTTTAGTCCTGACGGCTGAGGGACAAAGCATGCTCAATGGAAATGTTATGCAGGCTGCATTTTTATGCAGTATTATTCTACTAAAGCCTGCGCCTGTTAACCCTCCCCCAGTGTAATCCTTATGTAATTGGCATCCGCAAGCCGTTCCTCTGTAATGTTGTGTTAAACGGCTCTGCGGGGCAATGGAGCTTGCAGAGTTTTGCCATCTTCAATAGACCAACAGTAAGTCAGGCAAAGCATTGTATGCATAGTACGTCTCTCTGGAGACTCAGGTCTTGTACCTACTAAGGTTGTTTATTATTTATATAGCCTCGCTTTTTTGAGGATGAGTTTTGATGAGTACTAATGAATAATTTATGTGCATTCCATGAATTTTACATGATGCACAGAGGATAAGAGGATAAGTCACAAGGATGGTTTTTTTTCCCTCCTCAGTTGATTGTCATGGCAGATTTTCTCACATATGTTAAAACATGCAAGAAATACCTATTTTCAAGAGATTTATGTTACTAGAAATCAGCTGTGAAGTAATTTCTGTACCTATTAGGCAGCAGCAGACAGCAGATGGTAGAATGACTCTGTAGCGTGTTGTGTCGGCGTCGTTAACGATCAATCAGATGGGATTATGGTCTTCGATGTAAAGCACAGAGCTGTGGGTTGGCCCTGTTTAGTGGTTAGCATAGCCTAGCCCACAATGTGGGAACACTGGGTCATGGGTTGATACAGAAATAAACACCACACTGTTCAACTGCTACCCACCAGCTCCTGATTTGCTGACACCCTTCATTCAATCAGTGGAGCTTTGGCAGTCACTCTCCGTATACACCAGGCCTGTTTCTGCAAGACTGATGCCTCGTGCAACTTCTACATTGCGGCAGTGAGGTTGTTTTTCGCTACATAAAAAATAAGTATCATATCAAAAGGGACTAGCAGTTAGCCCGCGTTGCTTTGTGGAGAATGTGAAGTAAAGCGCTGGTCTTGCTGGCAGACGTCTGTGGGTGGGGAGTCGGCTGAATATATGGGGCCTTGAGCATTCCTTTAGCGGGCTTAGAATCCAGTCTGAAGCCCTCATTCTATGTCCTCATTCAGAGTCTGAATAGTGTAATTCTGGCCTTGGCAATCCTTCAATCTATTCTCCTCTCAGATGTGTACTTGTCTTTTCATAAGTCTCAGTAATTCTGCACACCACGTCTCCATTTGTAGCAGGCTCAGGGTTGTTCACATTCTGACTGAGGAAGTAAGCACTAGCATGGCCTTAGAAACTGCTCTCTCCTTTAGGAATGACATTATCTCTATGTCGCTGTGACTGATCTATGTATCTTTCGTCTCCTCTTTCATTGTCTGGGACTGAGGAGAAAGTGAAAATGTGCTATTAAGTTAATGCTCCAAATTTACCCTAATTACAGGTCAGAAAACCACTACAGTATAATCACTGGTGAGACACTGCACTAGCTGTTTCATCCTCCTCTTTACTCCATGCAATATCGCAGTCACTCCGCCTCTTCCCATCTGTCTGAGATCACCCAGGCTACTTGAGAAAGGGTGAGAATACATTTTATAGCAAGCGTAACGAGAGAGAGAAACCACTTAACAGGGTTTCTTTTCTGGCCGGAACACCGAGTCGAGTGCAAACAAATCTGCTGCAATAATGCAAAATGAGTGTGTACAGTAGCTGCCATTAGTCTTGTCATTTATCTGTAAACTATTAAAGTAGTATTCTCCGGCGTTCCCATTCCCATTCCTGTGCACGATTAATGACATTTATTTGCATTTTGTTTATAATCGTTTCAACTGTGTTGAAAGCATCAATGCTGAAGTACTCAAGTGTGAATTAAGATGCATCTAAGAATTGATTACTTTTCCCACCTCTGTTTACGTTACAATGCCTCATAGATCCCAAAGATAACCTTCCTCTCTCCGTAACTTATAAAACTGATTGATTAGTAAAATAGCTTTCAATTATTTCAGTATCCAGCATTTAGCAGTTGTAAATATCTCACTCTCTCCTTGCTTTGTCCAGAGTAATACCACCTTTGTTTAGTAATATGAAGAGAAAAGTTGAGGGCTTGATCTCATTTTGTGAGCTTTTGGACTCCACCCGTTGCCTTCTCTCTTCTGTGCTCTCTGTCAGTTTCATTCATCCCAGCTGTGCTGCAGTTCGCCTGGCTCCTCTGCTAGCCGCTCCTGCGCACTGCACAGCTGGGGAGCAACGCCGAGATTGGCAGCCGCACAAACGGCGTAGTGCTTTCACAATAACAGGCTGCTATCTGCACACATGATCTCTGTTCTTGTCGTAATGGGGCCCAAACCAGCAAGAAAGTAATGGAGCTCTTGTGGGGATGTTGTGTTGTGTTTCCCCACCTCTCCTCCCCCGCTCCCTCCGCCTCCCCCCACCTCCACACATCTCTTTCTCTCATCCTCCAGACAAATCCTCCCCTGGGATCAGATTATTCTGCATGCTCACAAGAGGGACAGGGAGAAAGAAAGAGGGAGAGAGAGGGGAAGAGGAAGGGGGGGTGGGCTGGAGCTTGATGATGTGATTATGTAAGTGCCAACCCTCTATGGAGATGAGGAAGTGTGCGACTGAATGAGTGAGAAAAATGTGTTCGGGGGGGGGGGGGGGGCAGTCACACACCATCTGGGTATTAATTTCGCCCCCCTATTTTTCGAGGTACTATTTAGGCACTCACACAGATAAACATCCACAATCCATTTCTTTCTTCGTCTCACCATGACACCATTTAACATGCAGACCTAGCCCTGCATATTACATAAGTGATGTGACATATCTGTCCTGCATAAATCTCTGGTGTAGTCTGAGGATGGTCTACACCACCCCACCAGCACCCTACAAGGCAGAGACAGGCTCCATGCTCTTTGACACATAAAGAAACCACACACTAGGCCATTGTGGGCCTGGACCAGCAATTATGGTTGTGTTTTCCCTCTTCTCTTCAGAAGCCACTTCCATTTTGACACTGGCAGCAAATGCACTGACATTCTGACATCTGCCTTCAGGGCAGACTTGAGAAAACCGTTCCCTCAGTAAGAACAGGGAGTCATTTACAAGTGGGCTAATAAAATCTCCCGGCTCTAAGTAGCCAGTGCCGTTAACATTTGGAAGCTGTCATTTGACTGCAAACGCTTAAGCTTGTTTCTGGCTATACCCCCCCCACGGCACACCACACATAGAGCAGATCATGACCAGATCACATTACAGGATGGTGCCTCCTCCTCCAGTGGCTGTTAGTGTAATTGTTTGCATTCCTGGCTCTGGGGATCAGGTCTAGTTTGGGGGTACAGTATAGGGAGTGCCATAGCTCCTACTGCAATTCTAAACAAAGCTCTTCTTTGGCTTCGTGTATGTGGCCATTGACTGAGTAGTAATGCCAGCAAAACCCCACACAAGAGCCACCCTAGCATACGCTGCTATATTTAAAACCATTAGATGGTAGTGTTACAGTGAGTCACCATTTCCAGTGTTCTTGCTTCCCTTTTTTCCACTTTCCACTACTGACTGACCCATTACATGTTCCCATTTTGCAGAAAAAAATGGTCTTCAGTGATTGCTTTATGATGATTCTGTTTGAACCAAATCAAGCCAGCTGGCGTTTGTGTGTGCCTCGAACACAACAGTAAAGATTTAGGTCAGCCTGGTCTGAGGCTGTAACTCATCTTGTGCTTTTCTACAAATGTGTCTTTGTGTGGTTAAATGTAGCCTGAAGAAATGGGATTTCATTAGGCCATCGTGTTTAAACAAAACCAGCACCAAGCCTCTTCCTCGCTCAGGAGATCGATGTCTCAGTGCTACTAGTGTTTCGCATCTAAGATTGGTTATTTAACCTGGGACATCAGTTTGTCCAAAACTGACATTCAAGTTTACTCAGATAAGTTAATCTATTTCTCTTCTTGATACAACACTGTCGATCTTGGAAACCCAACTCCCAAGCTTGTAAGGAGCCTAGCGAGTCAGGATAACTGCAGTCAAGTGAGCCGTCATTTACGATAACCCGGTCAGACCAGCCACCCCTGGATTTAATGTTTGTTTCTCTGTTGGGTGCTGGTGCTTGGAGCGGCCAAATAGGATGGAGGACTCATTTGGCACAGGGTGAAACAGTGGGCCTTTAGATTCGCTTATTTATTTGTCTCAGTGTAAATAGCAATTACAATATTTGTGTGGCTGTACCATCTTCGTGCTAACTATGCCTCTAAGTTTTTTTCAGTAGCTTTCCATACTTTTCTCTAACCTGCCATGTTTGTGTTGTTTCTGTTGCAGAGGACAAGAGCAGCATATCCGCTATGAGCACATCTACCTGCCGGAGCCCAGCAGCCAATCGGAGGTGGAGTATGCAGAGATCAAACGGCCTCGTTTGGAGATGGGACCTGAGTCTCTGATGAGGCCTTCGTCCCACCGGCCACCGCTGCCTCTGGGAGCAGCTGAGGATATGGCCAAGGTCCGTAGTCTCTGTAAAATACAGTATATGATATTGAAGGTTTGGAGTAGATTACAACAACATGGTCAACAAATAAATGACAAAGAATTAGTTCAAGTATAAAGTGAATACTTATAAACTATACTATATATTGTGACAATCAATTCTGCATGTATCACAGTGTCCTTTAATTAATACTTAAATTATGATTCATAATGTAAATACAGTGGCCACTTTTTTCTCAAAAAAATAACGACTCGGTTCTTGAAATCTTTTGTTTGATGAATCCTGCCAGCCTCCTGCAGAGACACAAAGGATATTATTAGACACACCACAGCAGAAGTCATAGGAGGTTCTACACTGTAGGAGATGGAGCTCTGTGAGCAGCAGCAGGAAGACTGAGGGAGTCGTGAAACAGCAATTAATAAATAATAGAGCTGACCTAGATTTCAAAAGACTGAGGATGAAACTGTGTGAACTGAACATCAATACGACTTGCTCGCAGTGTAGAGCTGCTGATGGGGAGGTGTTCCTGACATTACACAGAGTGCTTCAAACTGCCAGGGGAGGCAGACAACCAAGGAATGGTAAATAGATACACCAATAACAGAGGGTACAGGAAAAAAGAACGTTGGATCTTAAGCTAGCAGGGAAATATTCAGGAATGCCAGCAATTCCCCTCGGAGCACAGAAGGCTGTAAACCCATTATATAAGTCATGTCAGATGCAATCACTGCATGGAACAAGTGCACCAAATGATAGTGGGGATAGGAGGGGAGATACAAGTGAAAACGGGCAAAGGGCAAGTGTAGGGAGTCACAAAGGGGGAAGGAGGAGTCAGAGACAAAGTACAAGAAGAAGAGAGGGAGTCGGCCAGGAGTGTCAGACAAAGCTGGGGCCGATGACTCACGATGAATCAGAGGACAGAAGCAACATTTTGTTACTGTACACCGTCGTGCAGCAATCCTGGTTCTGTAGTTTAAAAAGGGAGTAAGATATAAAATCACATCAGAATGAGAGACTCCCTCTTTACTGAGTGCTCTCAAACATTTGTCAGTGTCACTGTGCCCTGCTGTTCACAGACTCCCAGTCGTTCACAGAATGATGGGCCCTTTTTTTTAAATGACAATAGTTTTTTCTGTCCCCAGAATTATGGGACCTGTAGTATTATTTTTTCCTGGCTTGGGTGACCAGACTACTTTACAAGGATGGAAATTAATTTAATGATGCTGCTATTTAAACATCATTCAACTAACAAGACAGAGATAGAGAAGTGTATGAAGACAGAGCAGATTAGGAAGCGTACACATGTGGGAGAGTGTGAGAAAGTAAAAGCCTAAACACTTAGGATAGAATTAGGATAGAAAGAAGTGAAACTGATACTTGAGTGTGGAGAGTCATTCTAGTCATAATACCAGCGGCTCTTTATCAGGACTGATGACCTTACTGACTCAAGATGTTCAGCAGTCAAGGACATAACATTCCAGTAGTCAACACAGTTGAACACGCCTGTCTACATCCAGAAAGTGATAACAAGGATTCTACAGTGCTTTGGTTTTTGAGCCTATGAACAGCAGGAACATAATGCAGTCAGATACTGTGGACTGAAGCAGTTTGCAGTTAGCAAATGCAAATAAGCCATGATTTTAAACATATATATACTTCATTTTTTTAAATACAATTTTTATTCGACCCACTCAAGAGATTGTCGTATTCCAGATTACAAATTTGTGAAAATAATCTATAGTTGCAGCCAACCATGTAAGACAGCTCTCACTGAGGACCAGTAGTCTTAATGTTCCAAGACAGTGATGTAAAATCAACATATGTTCACAATCAGCCTTTGGCTCAAGGAGCAAAACTTTAATAAAGCAGCAGCAACAGCAGAAAAAGTTGTTCATTTTCACACTTCACAACAAGGGCATCCACACCATGTACACCTGTAGGTTTCTTCCACTTCAAAGAACTCCCTTCAAATCTAAACCTTGTTTAGACCCTAGAACCTGTTGAGACTGGCTTCACTCCACATTGTCGTTTTATTTTCTCTACTTTAATTTCTCTTTAATCATGAGATTAAGCTTTTAAACCTCTCACCACAGTCACCTCAGTTTCACACTAGGACAGGGGTCAGTGTCCAAACTGGAGCGACTATTGTGAACTTAAATGCACATTCGAGCATGAAAACAGGATGTCTGTGGCTGTATTCAACTGTTGTCTGGAATGCATACACTTAAGACTACGTGACTCAGTCGCACGGGCCGGTGCTCACAAACAGAGCACATGTACAGACACACTACAACACCCAGAGGTGATGTAAAAAAAGCCCTGGTGCATGCACAGCTGGAGACATCATGCAGTGGGATGTTCTAAATGTGGCCGGGGTCATCGAGGCCTTATAAGCTGTAAGCTGTGCTGGGCAAAGGGCTTAGCTATTGACCTGTGACCTTTCCACATTATGTCACAGGTGTAGTAGTTGTAGATGTGCCGGTGTGCTGTGGACAGGGTCAGAGGACAGTGTAGGGCACCAGAGCAGAGGGGACGTGCAACAGTCATGAAAAACACCAGCTACTTGATAGTTTTGTCGTATCATCAGATCCCTCGTGGTTTAACACACTCTCATATTTGCACACACTTTACATTCCTTAAGTTTGCAGCAGGATGAAGTGAACAGAAGTAAAGGCAAAAAATGAAAGGAAGAATTTAAGTTTCTTATTGAAAGAGCTGAACTTGTGATGCCCCCTCCCCAAACCACTGCACACCATTCACTGATGTTGTTATGTAATGATATCTGGTTTTACATCACCACCAGTTCGTCCCCTGAGAGCGGCTGCGCTGCAACACAGGTCAGGAGGGTAGTGGTGTTATTTACACTCAAGGATGTTGTTTTAGACAAAGTTGAACCGTCCCAGGAGCTTTTTTTTTTCTTTTTTCGTATTTATATATAGTGAATGTTTGTGATTAACCAGCTTTGGCAAACAATGGCTTCTTCGTCTAGCGCAGCCCCTCAACATCCTCTGGCACTGGCATTTTCAATCACAGCAGGTCTGCGGGGCTATAATGCAGCCTGCCTAGTCCAGATTAGCCCACTTACATAACCTCCATTTCAGACATTTAAAAATAACGCAGAACAAAACCCAAGCTCAATCACACGCACATTCATTTATGGAGGCTATAAGTCCAGACTGCTCACACACACACACACACACACACACGCCGACAGCATGAGAGCACAAACAGTCAGCGATGAGGAAAAGATAAGTCCTGCCCCTGCAGAACAAGTGGGCCCTCTCTTAACGTTTGCGTGTGTTGTTACATAAACAGATGCATGTAACAGCAACTCTGTTTCCACTCTTGCCTTGCATGTGAAAGGATTACTGAGAATTGGCTTAAAGCATGATCCACCAGACTTTGAAAAAAAAAAGTGTTTTTCTGTGCGCTGGGCTTTTTGAAGGCAGCACACTCACAGGTGTATGTGGACCAGATCACAGCACACCTCATCAAACCGGCTATGATCTGACAGGCCGATGGATTCCAGCTTGAACTGAAACACGACAGTAGTTGACTGTGATGTAAACAACATAAGGTGCCGGGCTCATCGTTCATTGTTTCCACTGCACCGGTGTATTGTTTGAGGAGCATTAACACAAACATCAGTACATTGTTATTGTAATAGACGAGATTCATGGCTGTCTCCAAGAAGAAGCTGGTTCCTTCCGAGATAAATGCCTCAAGAATGAATCAAGGGAAACCTTTATGTGAAATGTAATGAATGACCTGCTGATCTCCATTATCCTCCACACAATGAGTCAGTGAGATGGAGAGATGAGTAATAATGGTTATTGGTAATGAACTAATTGTTAAAGTAAAACAGTTGCTGCTCATATCTTTGTTGTTTTTCTTATGGACCAGGGATGGTCTGACGCTGAAGAGGGCTTTACATTATGAGTGTGTATTCAAAGTGTGTGTGCTGATTTCGGAGCACTGTGCTGTACTTGGAAGATCATTGGTTTGATGAATCGCTTCTCTCTTCTTCCCCATCAGTGCGGCTGCTCAGTTAATGAGCCGCACTGTTTGTTTGACTGACAGACGTACACCATTTCCATTTCTCTGCCAGAAGACACGGCTATTAAATATCTCCTGAGTATGAGCTACACACACACGTGCTTCCCTTCAGATTTCCCCCCCCACATTCTAAAACCTGAGTATGTCACATTTCAAACAAAGTCTCTTAAACAGAGCCAGCTGCCAGGGCTCTTGTGCATAATCCTGGCAAAGGAGGCTGTGACCTCATATTCATTAGTGTGGTCGAGTGACACTGAGACACTACGCTGACTTCCATTACCCACAGGACTTAATTACTGCCGTGTGTTACCTTCCCAGAGGATACGCCGCCTGTGTTTGGATGATTTGGTAACCTACAGGTCTCGCAATCAGAGGGAGACTGAGATGCTTTGAGCAGGAGAGAGAGGACATGCAAATGTGCAAGTTCATTCCTCCAAACATGGTCAAGTTATATCAAGAGGGTCCAGTGTCAGATAGCTCCCACTGACCTGTGATCTGTCATCATCTTATCCAAACATTGCATAGACTTGTTTTTAGCACACATACCTCTCCCTTCAGATCTTAATTAAATGGATTTATTGTTTGAGTTTGCTAGAGTGTAAAATTTAAAATGCTAAGGACCAAATATTATTGTATACTAAACGTGAAAAAATAGTCCATTAATTGATAAGTTGATCGACAGAAATGTAATCATCACATCATAATCAATCAATTCTTTGAGCTTTATTTTTCAAGAACGAATACAACAGTTTCTCAGATTTGAGGATTTTCTTTTTTCCTTTTTTTCTTACATTACAGAAAACTGTAAATCAGTGAGTTTTGGACTATTGTCAGATAAAAAATATCAGTTGAAAATTTGGGAAGTTTTTGTGTATTTTTCAGTGTTTTCTGAGTTTTTCAACAATCAACTGATGGAGAAAATAATCTGCACCTTTTACATTATGCTCATCTTTCACCTCTGACCGTGCCACTTTTCTCCGGTTGTGCCTCTACAGGAGCGTGGGACTGCCATGGGCAAACTGGAGCCAATCTCCCCCGTGAGCCCGGTCCATATGGACCCTGACTTGGATCTGGTGCCGGCTCGCTTCTCCAAGGAGGAGCTGATCCAGAACATGGACCGCGTGGACAGGGAGATCACCATGGTGGAGCAGCAGATCTGCAAGCTTCGCAAGAAACAGGTCTGCACACCCATGGATCCCATCTGAACACTGAGCTGTATCTTGGCTTGCTTTGTGATTAGAGATTGTAGACTGATGCTATCTCAAGTTTTCCTCTTTGATTTTTGAGATAGATTTATGTTTCTCCATAGAGAAGTTCTGCTGTAAATGCCTCTGGCTTTGGAATTGATATATATTTGTGCTTAAGCTGTGGTTTGTTGTTGTAGCACCTCCAGCTCTGGATGCATGTGTCAGTGGGAACGTATGCAGCAGAAAGGCCTTCGCAAAGATTACCAAATCCATATTTGTCTAGCTACTGAAGAGAAGACAAATAATGAACCGTACCCGATTGTGTTTACTTTCTTTCATTCACATTGTGATAAGAAGGTGGCAACCCCAACATGGATCGCTTTTGCAATCTAGGAAGGCAGCACTGTTTGACTCGCAGCTTAATATGACCCACCTTTTACAGAAGAGTTTGTAGACATGATTTATGTTCTTGAAAGCAGCTTTTGATTATTTTATGCACAGCCTGGAAGACGAGATGGTGCGTGATGGTAAAGGAAGTTGAGTAAGCAGCACTTAGTGATGTCATTCATCTGCGTTCTGTACGTAGTATTTGGAGCAGGCGGACGTGCCTGAAAGCACTGTGAGCTACCTCAGACTTTATTTGTCATGCTTGTGGATGTCGCACTCTTTGCCAGTGCTGGCATCCCGCTTGAATTTTCTTAGTGGCAGTGTCTGGCTTGTTAGAAATGTTCATGTGTGGTTTTCCAATGTGACTCTCCCTGCCAGGCTTCAGTTGGCAGCATCGCAATAAAGTCTTAAACAGACTTTGCTGTGTTGTAATCGCTGCATTCAAGTTCTGTAGCCGTTGCTTGTGCCACGATTCTGTACACGCACTCCTCCAGGCAGCTGCATTCCCTTTTCTCTCCTCTTCTCTTTGGCTTTTTATTTAGGAGAAAAGTAGGTTA
The DNA here is from genome assembly GCA_037975185.1 of Centropyge bicolor. NCBI lineage: Eukaryota > Metazoa > Chordata > Actinopteri > Pomacanthidae > Centropyge > Centropyge bicolor. The sequence continues at coordinate 140,556 of JBBMOC010000149.1, forward strand.
AAAATATATAAGGCTATAAATAACAGCTTCCCTGGGGGGAGGAGGAGGATTATGGTGGAGGTTTTGTGACTGCTAAACCACACATATCCCTGCCACACAGTCTCCCTTTTGGCCGCCTGCCATGTTTAGTAGAGAAGCTGTATAGCCGAGCTCACTCTTTTCCACCCGAATCCCTCCTCCACCAGGCATGCACTTATATTTACATACTCTTCGTTTTAGGTTAATGTATTAATGCCACCTACATGTGTTGATATCAGTCTCATCTGAGAGTATTTAAGATAATGATTTGACCCTTGACCACTAAATGATCCATTGACATCTCTCCACTGAGCTGAAGTTATTGATATTCAGCTCATGTTCAGAAAGACACACATATTATTTGTTGACAAGAACAAGACAAATAGTTGTTTTGGTTTTATTTATTGTTGTACAAATTATTATATTTTGGTCTGAATTAAGGTGAATTAGTTGCAGCTGATAAAATCTGCCAACAGCAACATCTGAATGTTGTGTGCATTGCTCTTTGTTAGTCTTAGTATTTAATGAATCTTTTCAATTTTTCAACAAATTGCAGAAGGAACCAAAATAAAACCGGCTGTTAATAAATACACCAAATCACTTCTTACTACTTACTATCTTGATAGTATGTTAATTGGAGGCAAATCATGAACATGAACAAGCTCAGCAAGATAGATATTTTCTGCTCATCAAACCAACAGCTCTGAACAGGAGCCTGTGAATGATTGAGAGGCTCAACTCTGCTGCTTACAAGCAAAAATCACAGCCTCCCCTCTCACCCTCCCTCAGTACACACTCAGTGTTTTTATGGATATTTTTTTTACAATCCGGCTCTCCTGAAGCATTAAAACATCTGGACTAATTAAGCGGCGTGGTAAAACTTTATTTAAAGAGTTCTGGCGGAGTAAGTGGATGGGCGGGAACTAAGGCTTCGGTTACCGCCAGCCTGTGTCGTGTCAGCCAAGCCCAGGATGGCTGGTTTATTTTGTTTTACTCTGCAGTGGGTTTGGAAAGGGAAGGGGGGGGTCTCTATGGGAATGTCTGTGTTTCTCTCACCAGATGCTTATCCAGGCCTATCATGGCACATGATGATTCATCTTGCTCCACTCTCATGTGGATCCTCCGGGGGCCGCCTGTCCCCTCCCAGAAGCCCCTGACAGGAGATGAGAAGGAGGAGTAGGGGGCCGACTTAACTGTAGATCAGATATACACACACCATTCAGCAACACTTGGCCTCAGCCTGCAGACAGCTCGTTACAGCTGAATACACCCAGCTTCTGTCTCAGCATATAACCCGCAAAACATAGAAAGACTTTTGTTTTTTCACTCTCACAGGGCGTTTTTGAGCTAAGCTTTTTTGAGTTATTTTTGTTCATAGTTTTGTGATAATTGTCAAAGTTATGAGATACATAGTGTTTGAAATGTTTTTTTTTGTAATGGACAAAGATGTAGGAAATGTCTTTCTTATTTGAGTTATAGTAGCATTAGGCTGAAATGGAGATAGGTTTCTGTTTGTGTGCTTATGAGGCTCTCGATGCCCTTAAGTGAATTGTTAAAGATCAGTAGCTAGTGGCTGTTGATTTCTATTTTTGTCAGCTTTCACTCAAACATCTGACCTTTGGTCTTGCTCTCTATAAAAAATTGACTAGAGGCAGGAAAATAAACTGTCCTTCCAAGAAAAAGTTTTTACCCAGAATGAGGAATTGCTTCAATTTCAAATGCCAGTGCAGGTTCTCTTTTCATGCGTTTTCTATCCAAATGAAATCCAGATATGATTTAATACATATCAGTGCTCTTGTAGTTTCTGTACTGGAGGCTGGGTCGGCTCTAACATACTCTAGTTTGGAAGATTGATGAACGTGAGCCAAAGTATTACTGGACAACTTGTACTCAAACAGTTTATTCAGCTTGCTCAGAACTGAGAAGTAATGAACACAGATGAGTCGATGAGTCACACTGCGAAATGATAAGCAAGGAAAGGTTTTGCTCTTATGATAAATGCTACATGCAACAGCACCATATGCTTTCTCTGTAACTGCGTGTTTTGAAACTGCTGTTTTCTGTGTTGCATTAGATAGTCAGTGTATAAATAATTTAAACCTCTGAATAATTTTCGTCACATTATCGCCTGCCATTATTACAGGCTGGAGGAAGTGGCTGCTTCCACATGATGCTTATTGACGTAGTTTGGTGTGGGAGGATTAATGATCCTGACTGGTCCATTTACACCTTTTCAACTTCTGGAAAGAATGCACAGTCTGATCGGTGTCCCTCTCTAATGCTTCTTCTTGGTTGCATTTTCTAATGGCTTGTTCATTTTCTAATAGCTATTAAATGATGGAAGAAGTGTCATGAAGAGTAAATAGTTAATCAGACAGTTTCTTTCTGATTGTCAAGGCTTTTCCTGCTCTTTCTCTGCACCTTCTTGGGAAGATAGATGGACTGAACCCTGCCTTCCCCCACATTCTTACTTGCTGCCTGTCTCTCGGTGTTTTGTTTACCGTTCACAGCAGACAGTACTTCCTGAAATTTACTGTTTCTGGAGTCTGATCTCCAAGCAGTGGTTGGTTACATGCCAGCGTGACTAGTGAGTTAGAGGAACTCTGCTGTTTTCCAGGATCTGTCTGGTGTTCATTTCCCACATTTGCCTTTCCTTTGTTGTGTTTTCTTTTGTCTGCCTGTCTCTCATTGGATGTTCCAGCCACACAGCAGGCATTGGCTTTGTTTACAGGCTGTTGTAGTAAGTCTTTGATTAACTAGGCCCTGGGGAGTTAATAGCTATTACTGCTAATAGGACAGTTAGTCTCGTCCCTGCTGGAGAGCTGGGGGAGGGACGGCTTATCTAACACACTCTCTAACCTCGCAGCAGGGCCCGGTGAGCCACAGGTCTTCCTGGAACATCAGGACCATTTTGGACTTGTTGAGTGTTAACTGTCCTCTTTGTGTGTGTTACAGCAACAGCTGGAGGAGGAAGCTGCAAAGCCCCATGAGCCGGAGCGGCCCATCTCACCGCCACCCAGCGAGGCCAAGCACCGCAGCCTGGTGCAGATCATCTACGATGAGAACAGGGTCAGTAGAACACACACACACACACACACACACACACACACACACACACACACACACACACACACACACACACACCAGACACTCAATCTGTGGCCAACCACTCGAGCCTAAATTACCTTGCATTTGAATTTGGTTTCACTTGATCACATATGCAGTGTTTTCATTACCACAAGCGAATGTAAGTGTGAGAGAGCTGGGTGCTTTCCTTCCGTGGTTCAGTGTTGATTCACTGGGCTGGTGCAAGATGACAGACTGAACCAAGCCGGGCAGTTACATCCTCTGAATATTCTCTGTTGCCTGGTCGGTTATATGGTTCTAATTGCAGGGACAGGGCAGCTAGTGTTGGAGATGGACAGTGTCTGTAAGCTGAACTTGATTACCCAGCATGCACCTTCTAGAGATTCTGATTTGACCATGAGTAGAGCTGCACAGTGTGTACTTCTATAGTTCTGTTTTTTTTACACATCTCATAGACAACCTTGACAGAGTGTGGATTACTAATGTAGAGTATGTAATACTGAGTGAAGTACTGAGGCCCTGAAGAGACTGAAGTCTGCAGAGAACCTTTTTTTTTTCTTGGAGATCTGTCATTTACCTTGTTTGATGTATTCTTCAAAAACCCTTGTCAACAAAAGCAGAGAATGACACAAAGTCTTCTACCGGAGCCTCCCACTCTTTGCTGTCAGGCAAGGCAGAGCTCTTGCCTAACAGATAAGCTACTAAAGGTCAAAGCAAGCATGATGAATCACACACACACACACACACTGTAAGATGACACAGAGGCACACTAAAACAGATCTTTGCCTTTTATTACCTATAAGCAGAGCAACTTTAATTGTTCTTTGATGAAAAGACAAACAGAGCAGCTGGAGGTCATATAAAGCTATTTGCAAGTGCTCACTCAGTCCTGGTCACAACAATCATATGCAGCAGTGCAGAAGCTGTGGAGTGATTCTCAGTGCTCTCAGTCCCTCTAGTGGTGAAAAGTCTGCTTTTTATTACAACTGGCATTTAAAGCAGAGAGCGCTTCTCACACTGTGTCACAGCCTCTTTGAACAAGCCCCCTATGGGAAACTAGGAGTAATGTTGAAACTCGACAGTTCAGAGGAAAAGAGCTCTTGAATGTTTTGAACAGCTTCTCTGACACATTCATGGCAAATCATTTTCATAGAACTGTGACGCAGTATTGTGTAGAGAGTGTGTTGGCAAGCAGGCATTCACCCTGCTTAAGTGTCATTGAGCAAGAGGCTAAATCCTTAACAGCTCCAGGGCCGTTGTTTTGACACTTCAGTCTAACCTGCACAGATGTCCCCAGATAACCACCGAAGTGCCCTGAGAAGCCCTTTGAAAGGGAACACGGCACACAGTACAGGGACTGTCCTTCATGACTTTGACCCTTGCTGTCATCAGCGTTCACTAAATCACAGCACTTTTATGCAACAGCAGGACACTGCAGATTGCTCAAGACTCATCTGAAAGGCTGGAAGTTAAAGAATGACTCATGGCTTACTCCACTGTGTAGCCTGACCTCCGTAACACTTTCCACTTCCCTCTGACTGGCAGGATGTACTCTGGCCTACTGCCTTCCCCCCTTAACCTCTCGCTCGCTCTTTCTCTCTCTCCGTCGACTCCGTCTGGAGAGAGAGTTTCACTCACGCTCAGCACAATGTGACACAGTGACACCATAGCATTTGCCCTTCCACTCATATTGATGTTCGTTCTTTCAGTCACTGTAACATTTATTAGTATTATGAATTCCCACTTGATTAACATTACATAAGCTCCATTTGCACTTGACTTTGTAAGCTTTGTTAACAGTTAGCCACAGACTGTATATTTGTCTCCATTAGGCAGATCACAAACCTGATTGCATCACTCTCAGTTTTCCCTGGCTACATGCAAATCAGGGCAAGCCTGGTCCAGCCCAGGGCCTGGTGGTAATGCACCTGAGGTTGTTTGGTAACCCCTTGAAACACCAGAAGAGGAACACTCGTGCGCTTCATTTGCAATGATAACAGCTGCCCTTCATCTGAAACAAGCGATGACTTGCGTGGATGATCTGTGAAGGAGACCCGTGCAAATCGCTGCTCTCTCACCCACACAGGTAGTTCTGTGGTTGCACTGATCTGATAAGAGCTGTGATAACCTGTTACCTGTCTGCACCACTGTAGTCTTTAAAAATCCCTTGAGAATGATTTCACTCTCTTTAATGGTCGTGATCACAGGGTACTGGCTTTCTCTGCAGATCACTCTGTTACGTAGTTACACCTGGGAAGACTTAAGATTACATGTGTGTCCAGGAGAGACCGATGCATTTACGTCTGCCTCTTGAATGCATGTTGAGTTTTTTGTATCAGTTAGCTGTCCAGTAAAGGGCATGAAGTGGCAGTGTGTAAATGGGATAACAACATTACATTAAAACTTAAAGTAACATGTCAAACCTGTCGTGTGTGTACATATATGTAAAGTATGTATATACAGTCTATATATATGTGTGTGTGTGTGTGTGTGTGTGTGTGTTTAAGCACCTGGCTATAATTACTCAGGGCTCTGCATGCCTTTTTTGAGCTGGTGTCAGGACGGTGTCATCTCTCCCCTCTGGGCTCAGTGTCACCAGCTCTCCCAGACAGGGTTACAGCCCATTGTCGAACCCCGGGGATGGCTCAACTCAAGTTCACTCTCCTCATATTTGGGACATAGCTGTCACGGGCATGAACACGAGAGGAGACAGCACCACTGAGACTGCATTACCATAATTCTGTTGAGCTATGCTAAATCCTTATGTCTATTCTGCATTAAGACGGCTCTGTAGCTCTTTCTGTTTTTCTCTCCTGCATTTCTTCCTGGGAGGTACCAAGGTTTTGCAGTGCTATAATTTTAGGTGTATAAGCACCAACTAGGTTTGTAGCAGCACACAGTTTGTAGTATACTGTGGTGTGAGAATTGACGGTGCAGTACATTTACCTATCTATGGTATTGAATTCTGCTGCATCAGTGTTATTAAAAATAGTTCAAGTTTACAGAGCTCTACATAATATTTTGTTAAATTATAACACAGCATTTGTTCAACCTAAAAAAAATCCTCTCATTCCTGTTAAGGGTCATTTTAAGTGATAATAATTTTCTGAGGCTGTTGCAGTACCATGAATATTTCATACTGTTGCAGGCCGAGCACTCGCAGTGTTATTTACATTGGTTTGTCCTGAGTTTTCTCATGTTCAGTGTTTGATTTCAGCGATCATGTGATCCAGTGGGGAAAATGTCTCATTGACTGCAGGCAGCATGTACAACAGTGCAGCTGCTAAGATCCACCACTGTCAGAGGAGCAGTCCTGTTTGTTACCACGGGGGGGCATACTGTAATTGAATTAATGGTGCCAGCTTCTCTGCCTGGCTCTTGTGATGAGGTTGTGTGTGTGGTGGAGATGGATAGAGAGGCCAGTCTCAAGACCAGCAGCTCTGTGTGTGTAATGAATCACAGAGAAAATAGTAATACTCTGTGCAGCTTACTACTACCTACTCTTTAATGTGCAGCCATATTCCAAGAGTTTAGAGGACAGTATCATACAGTCTCTCTCTTTTTAAAAAATTTGCTTAAAGAATAATGGCCAGGATATAAAGAGGAATCCTTGAGCCTCCCCGCTCCCTGAGGATGAAAGGCTGGCTTTAATAATTGCTCTTCATTAACTGCTCCTGTAGTGAGCGAGCTCTCTGAGGCAATACTCTGCAGCCTGTTACACCTACCCGCTGGTGAGGAAGCAACAGGAGTTAGGAAAATACAATCGATGCAAAACGAATGAAGGAAGAGTAATGGCATCGTGTTACTGGATTTGCATTTGAATGATATGTGTAGTGTAGAAATGTAAATCATCACTGCTTCATTTTGCATTATATGTTCGGGGGGAAATGCACAAAGCACTTTTAAAACAGGAGCCATGTCATTTGGCTTCACTGACAGGTAGCCCAGTTGGAAGCCTGTGTTGAGTTAAGCTGTGTGCGTGAGCTCCTCTGTGGTCTTACATCCAAGTCTGTTAGCGTGAGTCTTGTATAAACTTAGGAGCAGATCCCAAACACCTCCTGTGCTACCTCCACAGTAAAGACAGAGTGAAAGGGACAAGGAAGCAGCATGACATGGTGGGTGGTGAAGAATAAAGGTTGACAGGCACACACACACACACACACACACACACACACACACACACACACACACACACACACACACACACACACACACACACACACACACACACACACACACACA